>JASANC010005840.1:0-15542 GCA_030248135.1 Theristus sp. LFF4_11 | reverse complement strand
CAAACGTTTCTAAAGTACCGAAAAACGTAAAAAACCACCAACCTCTGCGGTTTTTTATAAATACAGAGCTTGAAAAAACGTTTTCAACCTATAGTATAAGAACGAAAAATGTGCGCGAACACAAGGGGAATCGATTGGTGTTTGATTTTTGTTAATAGCTTTACGCAGAAGCAAGTTAGAACAGTTTTACTACAAGGGGGTCAAAAAACAGGTTTTTCTCAATTTTAAAGCATAAAAAAGGGTCAAATTTAAAAACAAATACGATTTTCAAACTCAGGGCATCAAGGCGGTTCGATTGATCCCAAATTTGACTGAATTTGAGAACTTTTTTGAAATTGTGCCTAGAGGTGTGGAGGCCGGGTCGGTCGACTCAAAAAGCCTATCTTAAATCTGAATGACTCATAGACTGCAAACACAACACAAAACAAACGCGAAATCAGAAACTATCTCATTCCTTCAACAAGGCTTTCGGACCACCGCCCAATTTGCGACGATTCGGCCGTTTTATAGCAGCATAAGCGTTCAAATGCTGCGGCTGCACGAAGATCGAATGGTGAGCAGCAATGCTAAAAAAGACAATGCAAATTGTTTGTAGCCGCGTCTGTAGCGCAGGTGTAAGACTTCTATCTACCGTTCTGCAGGTGGAAAGTTCAAACCCCGCTGTGGACAAGACACAATGTTTAATGGGCTGCTCCCTCCAGAGCGACGGTAAATTAGGCTCGGGGCAGAATTGCTCGTTTCCGACGGAGTTTGGTACCTTATGGTTTCCGGAACCGGTGCGCGAATAATCATTGAAGAAATTAGGCCAATGTAGCCGCACCATATCAGTGCAGTCTTTTGAACGATCAAACATAATGGTCGGTTAAGTTCAGTTGGTAACTCTCAGCTCAAATGAATACTTGAAACGTGACGTTATCTGCCCACGGCGAAAACCCACTGCGCGAAATGTACCGTAACAGCCTCATCCCTCCCTAGGGATGGGCGCGGGACAGGTTTTATTTCGGTTGCGGGACGGGTCAGCCTAAAATTGTTTTCTCCTGACCATATCATAAAAACCGGGTTTTTTTACGAACCCTACATGCAGCATTACTGTGTTTGAACAGTCTTACTCGTTTATGCGTCCGTATCTGTCTGAACGTCGACGTACGTCGCCGTACAGGGGCATAAACGAGCAAAAATTCTAAAACAAGACGTGACGTGCCGTGACGTGCCGGATTGCTCTTTTTTGCAGCATAAACGAGGTTTGACGTGACGTGACGTGCCGTGCCGGATGCAAATACGGACGGCTAAACGGGCCTTCAGCCTAGGACTACAGCAACACACCCACACACACACACCGTTGATCACCCAGTGCTGACGACACAAGCGCGTTCACGTGCTGCTTCTCCAAGAGCTCGTTCGTGACGTTGTCGATCAGCTCGCTGGATGGATCGTCGGCTACGGTCGAAGTGGCCGACGTTGATCTGCGATATTGATTTTTCATTGACCACCGAAACGGATCACGCAGCAGCGCATTGTTATTAATGCTGCACCGGAATAGTGGGACGCTCTGTTTGGTGTGAGTTCGCAAACGTCGACTGTACGCTTCTGCTTCTGTCAACTTCACGTTATTATCGAAACACTCAAGACTATGAAATATGAATGGGAATTCCAAAAGTTCTTATGTATTTTTAGACGATGAATGAAAGTCGGTTCCGTGCAGGTCGTATGTCTAGAAAATGTTTTAGTCGCAATATTTCCATTGCCCCGATTCACTGGACTCGACATCAAAACTGATTTTCAAACCTGTGGCCATGAAAAACCACCGAAGCGTCACAAGAAGCCCACAAAATCGAAAGAAAATCCGCAGAAAAAGCCGTACGGAATGGACATCGATTCGGTTGATGCCCGCAAACTCGGATCACCGCGCGAATAGGACTGCGCAAAAAACGTGTGCTTCTGCATCAGCGAATCATCACCGATGTTTACCGGGCCTGTGTCGTTTCATAAGCACAAACAATGGCACGCAAGCAATTGACACCGCTGATTGGGATTTTTAACTGGAGAAGTCGTCGAAAACCAGCCGCAACGTTACTCGGCAGTGGCGGTACTTGATGAATGACCAATCAGTGCACCAAATTAAAGACGTCAAAGTTGGCCGAAATAGCTGTCGGTCAAAGCCATAGTCCATGGAAGACTTTTGCGCTTGATTTCGTTCCTGTTTGGCAAAGTCATTCAGTTGAACAATGGACTCTACAGCACTGAGCTAAAAGTGCCTGTATTGCATGGAGTAATAGTACAAACACACGAAGATTACAGTCCAACCACAGTTGAGTTCAATACCGCAAAACGTCGACGACCACAAACCAACCGAAAGCCATCACACACCAAAACTGGCGCCACATGACGATGATTCGGGCGCCACTGACGGAACCTGGCGACCGAAGCTGCCCATTGTGGCGTTCAGAGTGGCGTCTGCTGGTGGCATGGTGCATGGAAGCGGCGGCACGCCATGTGCACGTGGTGACGGCTGCAACCGTGGCGATGGCACTGAGTTCGCATGTAAGGAGCACGAGGCCGCAGTGAGCGCGTTGTATTTCGCAATCGACAGCGACGAACAGGCTGCTGTTGAAACACAGGGCGTCTGCGACGTCCGCTTGTCCGTCGGACATCTGATCAGGTTCACATGTGGACAAAGTCACATTCCTTTGCAAAATGAAAGAATCAAAAATTTTGAGAATGAAGTGGCTGGTTCGCATAAACTGAAACGCTGCTCACACACACACAACCATCAATCACCAATTCAATTCACCGGTTCGTATTTGCTATAGTGGAAAAACATTAACGTTGGTTTAGACGCATCATTACACCGAGTATATACATGCCAATCACTGAATCAAATTCGACGAAACCAATGAAAAAAACCGACCAAACACAAAACCACCACTCAAACGAAAAGCACCCGAAAGCGTCAAAATGCCACAACGACGAACCTGGTCGACTTCGACCGCAACGCCAATCGCTGGTCTCGTGCACCGACCAACGAACCATGCGGCATTGAATGCGAGAACGCGTTGGACAAAGTGCCGCTGCTCGTGGCAGCCGTGATCAGCTCCGCAGAGCGACGCCGACGCCCACAGCGCTCTTCGTGCTGTCCTGGTCGTGTGGCGCCGGCCGGTTGCGACACGGTCACTTGCGGACGGTGTTGTTGTTGTTGTTGTTGTTGTTGTCGACTGAGTTGGTCGGGTTTGCTCGAGGTCTGGAATGAACTGGTCGAAAGTGCACATTGAAAACCGCAAGCTGTCAGCACGCCACAAAAACCACAAATATTAAGCTGCGCGCTGATTGGCTGCACGTTTTCAAAACTTGCATCGTGCAGCGCGCAGCACAACAAACAGGTGATGAGGTGAAATAAAGCGAAGAAGAACGCTCGCTCACAAACTTGACAAATAACAAAAGAACACCGGTCATAGAAGTCGCCGATACCGACCGAAGGAACATCGACCACCAAATTGTGGTCGGGCGAGCCCGATGGTGATCGGGCGCCGGAATGCGCCGTGTCCGTGTGCTCGTCGTGCAGCTGCTTCATCTTGCGCAGCAGTTGATCGTGTAGCGTCGATGTATCCGGACGCCAATCGATGGCGCGCGCAAGCATGTGCGTCAGGTGGAGGCTGAGCGAGACAAAAATGAAAACGTGAAAGTGACTGAAATAGTGGAATTGTGATTGACTGACCCACTGACAACTTGCTGGAATTATCATTCGTTTGATCGACCGGTCTACTGTGGTCCGGAGGCATCAATTTGTGTAACGCTCATGGGATAGGAGAGTTGACTTGCACGAAAACTATTGGAACGGCGGAGTTATCGAAGTTGACGTGTGAAATAAGGCGTGCGTTCATTTGCGTCCCGTTATTTCCGGCCCACGCATTTCCGGCCCAACATTTCCGGCCCACCCATTTCCGGCCCACCCATTTCCGGCCCACCCATTACCGGCCCCGTTCATTTGCGTCCCACGCATTTCCGGCCCACTCATTTCCGGCCCACCCATTACCGGCCCAGCCCAATAATTCGCTTCAGTGATTTCAACTACCACCCACTGCTATATTTCTATAGGAAAATCACATTGATCAGGCGGTTACACATTGAACTAGGGTTCGATTTTTTTAATTCTTTTTTCAATCGGATTTTTTCGTGATGCATCATTATTAAGAGATGTGCATGTGCTGTAGCGTTGCCCCTGCCCTATAACACAGGAAAGAAAAAAGTCAAAAACCAAATTGATCATTTTCACCTTATCAAAAAGGCTTGGCTTAGGATTAGGTTTAGGATTAGGAATGATTAGGATTAAGAAACACAACCTGGTTGTGGATCCGATCCACTGATCCACATGTCCAAATTTGGTTAGAGGGGCAATTTTCATAAAAGTTTTTGCTTATTTTAAGGATTAAAATGATTGAATTTGGCTCTGTGTTCAATACAAAATTCGAACTCAGCGCGTCAGCGAGGTTCGAAAGCTCTTATTTTTGTCGACCCATGTGTTGTTGTCATTAAAATTGAAAGTGCTAAATCAATCGGAACAAAGCAATAAATAAAAACACAACTGATTCATCGACGCAATTCAAACTGAGACATTTTATCCAATGTCAGGAACAAATCGGAGCAAAATGAAAACTAAACCGAAATGAAAATTTTAAATATTTTTGTTAAAAGCATGTCGGTGAGCAGGTAATACAGTTTAGAGTGCAGTTTCAGTTTATTTTCGTTGTCCGTAGCGAAATACAGCGAAGGAAGAACTGATTATTGGGCTGGGCCGGTAATGGGCGGGCCGGAAATGAGTGGGCCGGAAATGAGTGGGCCGGAAATGTCGGGCCGGTAATGGATGGGACGGTAATGGGTGGGCCGGTAATGGGTGGGCCGGAAATGTCGGGACGCTAATGCGTGGGCCGGAAATGCGTGGGCCGGAGTTGACCCCGCACCGTGAAATAATTACCTGAAATGCTAGAAATATCAGAGCCGCTTGAATCCGACAACGAAACGTCGTTCAAAACAACAAAACACAATCAATCTCCTACAGTACCTCAGAAACCCCACCAGCATACACGACCCGCTCTATCCAATCAGCTGACTGTGCATAAAAACAGAACAAACACATGAAACGTAATCTGACGCCGAACCAGCGAGCGAGCAGCACGCTGAGCGAACAGAATTGCGGCTCAAACGCTTCGCCGAATCGGGCGTGGTACGGACAAACGAGCGTTTCGGCCGAGAATTGGCGGCGTTGCGCGAGACAATCCGCACAACCGGCGTACTGAATTTGATTGAAATGATCCTTGTACTGGCGTCGTTTCGGCTGCCCGACGTTTCCAACGCGACCATCGTCGGTTGGCAGCGGTCGCTCCAGCGCGAACACGCCCGCATCCTCGAGCACTCGCTCGAGCGCGTCGAGCGACACCAGTCGCGGATCGAAGTCGTCGTCTGCGAGAGAAACAACGTGACACTTCGGAACAATGAAGCAGCTTGTTGTGCTTGTGGTTGCTAAAAAACGGTTTTTATATGGCCAGGAAAAAACGGGTTTATTTCCGTTTTAAAACCGTTTTATTTCCCAATTTCCCAAAATTGTCGATGACAAAACTACGAACGTTTGTAATGTTTGAGGAATAAAATTCAGCACAGACATCCGGGTTTTTGTGATTTCCAACTCAGTCAGCCCCCAACTGACCGGTTGCGTTTGTGTTCATTTGCAATGCCGCAATCGCGTCGTCAGCCAGTTTATATTGATTATCGAAACAAAAAATGATCGGCAAATCGTGGTGGTCGGTCAGCGGCGACAGTCGACAGAGCAAGCGGATACGAGCCAGCATTCGTTGGTAGTCCTGGGATCGGAGACCGGGGTGAAAAACAAAACTGGATAGATACTGAAAGGACGAGAGAAGCTTAATGCTATCACGACAAATGGATGAAAAATATGATGTTTCTTTTCTAGTTTCACGGTGTTTACCACCCAAAGAACCTGTGACCAGCTGCGTTTTACAGACAGACCAAACAACTGACAAAACTGGGTTAGCTGCTGAAAAAGACTGTGTTTTCAGTTCCTATCGACAATTTGAAAAAACTAATTTGTTGTTTCATCTGAAAATAAAACCGATAAGCAACGGACATCACTGTAAGGAGCCGTTTTCACGATCGGCAGTCGATGGTAAAGCTGCGAGTCTTGGCGCATCGGCGTCAGCATGTCCGTCTGTGGCACGTCTGCAAAAAAACAGCACAGAAACATTTGCACATCTTCGCAAACCCGGTGGCCAGTTTTATGAAACTTAGCAGTCCAATAGTGCTACACCACTGAGCGTCTGAATGAATTCATGAATCAACAAATTTCAGTTTGTTTCATTGGTTCATTCAAAGGGTTGATCAGCGGTGTTGCATCATTCGACAACTAAGCTTTTATAAAACTTATTCTAGTAATGGTGAAAAAACGCATTCCGCGGGCTACGTTCGAATGACTTCCATTCAGTTTTCTATCTCACATTCAAATCTTTCTATTTTGAAAAGAAAAGAGTCGGGAACTTTTTGAAACTTCGAGTGGGCTTCGAAGTTCTGGTAATTCGAATCCCCACTCGAGGTTTCACAACATTTTTTCCGATGATGCCTGTACCTCTCACCGAAATCGAGTACAAACAACTCCCACACGCAAAAAAAAGCAATGAAAACTTCCAAAGCTCAAAGGCACCAACGGCTGGCCGTTTGATTTTTACGATAATGAACAACAATCATGGAGAGTGGAGACACAAAACTGAGCTTACTCGGATACGGAAACTCGTGCGCGATCGTCGACGTGACGGCGTCGTGCGGATCGACGTTGAAACCGTGCGCCAACGAGAACGACACCACGGACAGCTCGATCGGGTAATAGAAGTCGCGAATCGTCGTGCCCGCCTGGTGGTATTCGCCGACGTACACCGTTTTTGGTTGAACGGCAACAAGCGTCAGACGTGTCTGCGACGCTGGAACTGCAGAGAGAGAGAGAGAAAAATAGTGTACTTTCGAACAGAACGTGTTCACCTCACATCGCTTGAATGACCGGAATCACGCAGTCTCTCGATTAGGACTTTGCGGCGCACTGATTGGTCATATTATAGGCCACCAGCCAATCAACCAGCAAGTAATCTCCAGTTTTTTATTATTATTAGAAAGCCGAATTAAGCGCCATCCAATGAGGTTGAAGTGCGCGCGTCGTTTCACACGGCGTCACTTCGCCACACTCTACGCTCATTCATGGAGCAAAAACGTCGCGCCTTCACCACGTGCTAAAGTGACGCCCGTGGTCAGTTTTATAAAAGTGAGTAGTGTTCAAAAAGTGAGGAGTTTTACTCCAGGGTAGGGTTAGGGGAAAAAAAAAAAATCCGGATTTTTTTTTTAAATTAAAAAAAAATTTTTTTTTTTAAAAAAAAATTTTTTTTTACAAGTTAGGTTCGTTCGAAGCGTCTCGTCGAGCTGAGTTCATCTAGACTATTTTCAGAACGATCCGGGAAACTATAAGAGCGAAAATCGTGTTTTATTGAAATTATGTCCATTTCATAGAGGGAAAGTTGCATTTTCAACAGTAAAACAGGGCAATTTTTCACGTGTACTTGAATATTGAACCGTTCTTAGTGGTTCCTCTTTAGAAAATTACCAAAATTTGACTGTGTTCAAAAATTCCTGTTTGCTGTAGCTAAGTCGGCAACCCCTGTCGACCCGGTCGCCCCCCCCCCAAGACACTTACTTTCAGGTTCAACCAGCTATGCTATCTGCCACATGGCGAGAGCCCACTCTTCAAATCATCGTATCGAAAACACGTACCATGATTTCGCGATCACGTTGCGGGCAACTGACAGACGCAAGTTTAACACGTTAGTTTAGCTCAGCACGCAAGTTTTAACATGTGGCCATGTTATCGGGTATCTGAAAAACGGTCGTGTGATGTGGTATTAACCAACATCTCCGCTCAAATTGTTTAACAATATGTCGCACAACTCCATTGTAGACCTATAACATACGCCAATCAACAAGATATCATGTTCATCTCATGGCCTACCGACTGAAAAACATGTTCTAAGTTGCAAGAAAACGATTTCTGAAACGATATTTCAATTCAGTTAAGTCATTTCAACGCTAAAAAGTGACTCTAGAAGTCATCCAAATCGAAAAACATGGAGTACGTCGGTCAAAATGACCAAATAATGACATTTACCTAAGCACACAAAGAAGTTGGGAAGAGAATTTGGTTTGAACTTTCAAAAAATTATGCCATAAATCGAATTTTCAGAGCAAAGTAGAAGAAAAAATTTTCAAATTTTTTTTTTTAAGTTTGAAAAAAAAAATCCAAATTTTTTTTTTAAAAAAAAAAACGAAAAAAAAAATAAAAAAAAAATTTTTTTTTTCAAAGCCCCTAACCCTACTCCAGGGTGTTCCAAAAGTTAGACCATGACAAAGTCCAATTGAATGATTGCACCCAAAGTTTTTTTTTGATCAAAGATATTCACATTGGATTGCTATTTCTGTAGAATTTAGTAAATTGATTAACATTTCCGGTTCACCTTTCTATTAATTTACACAAACTTTGTATCACAATCTGACTTTTGCAACAAAACCATTTCAGTTCAATTTTTAAACTTCAAAACAAATGAAGAAATTGAGAAAACACAACCGGCGCGATTTCGACGAAAAAACTCGCGCAGCAGTTCGTTGTCGTTCAACTGTTTTTGCTCCAAGAAATTGTGCTGAAAATTTGTGTTCACCGTTTTTTGCAATACATTTCACCACCCGCATGCCGCTCTTCTGTTCCAAAACAGAAACAAAAGCTAGTGATTAGTGGAGTGTCCGAGTGTGGTGGGGCCGGTGGGGGCAGTAGCGAAAGTGCAGGGGGTGGGGGTAGGGTTAGGGGGAAAAAAATCCGGATTTTTTTTTTTTAAATTAAAAAAAATTTTTTTTTTTTAAAAAATTTTTTTTTACAAGTTAGGTTTGTTCGAAGCGTCTCGTCGAGCTGAGTTCATCTAGACTATTTTCAGAACGATCCGGAAAACTATAAGAGCGAAAATCGTGTTTTATTGAAATTATGTCCATTTCATAGAGGGAAAGTTGCATTTTCAACAGTAAAACAGGACAATTTTCGACGTGTACTTGAATATTGAACCGTTCTTAGTTGTTCCTCTTTAGAAAATTACCAAAATTTGACTGTGTTCAAAAATTCCTGTTTGCTGTAGCTAATTCGGCAACCCCTGTCGACCCGGTCGCCCCCCCCCCAAGACACTCACTTTCAGGTTCAACCAGCTATGCTATCTGCCACATGGCGAGAGCCCACTCTTCAAATCATCGTATCGAAAACACGTACCATGATTTCGCGATCACGTTGCGGGCAACTGACAGACGCAAGTTTAACACGTTAGTTTAGCTCAGCACGCAAGTTTTAACATGTGGCCATGTTATCGGGTATCTGAAAAACGGTCGTGTGATGTGGTATTAACCAACATCTCCGCTCCAATTGTTTAACAATATATCGCACAACTCCATTGTAGACCTATAACATACGCCAATCAACAAAATATCATGTTCATCTCATGGCCTACCGACTGAAAAAACATGTTCTAAGTTGCAAGAAAACGATTTCTGAAACGATATTTCAATTCAGTTAAGTCATTTCAACGCTAAAAATTGACTCTAGAAGTCATCCAAATCGAAAAACATGGAGTACGTCGGTCAAAATGACCAAATAATGACATGTACCTAAGCACACAAAGAAGTTGGGAAGAAAATTTGGTTTGAACTTTCAAAAAATTATGCCATAAATCGAATTTTCAGAGCAAAGTAGAAGAAAAATTTTTCAAATTTTTTTTTTAAGTTTGAAAAAAAAATCAATTTTTAAAAAAAAAAACGAAAAAAAAAATAAAAAAAAATTTTTTTTTTCAAAGCCCCTAACCCTAGGTGGGGGGGTCCACCCCCCCTCAGCCGAAAATCCTGCCCGTGCACGGGCAGATACCCGTGTACCCCCCTCCCCCCCCTTTACCTCGACACGGGTACTAGACTCCCCCCACCCCCCTCCGCGAGAAAACACGGGATCGCACCCCCCCCTCACGGTGGTCAATCTCATCTCAACTTTTTCCAAAAATACCGTAATTTTTGCATTTTTCTTGACGTTTGTGTCTGTCCCTGCATAGATTTTGTTGTTTCTGACCAAACAAGCAGCTTGTTTGCACAAAATATTCTGTATTTTACAAGAATTTCTGTGTTTTTCTGAGGCAAAAATTTGGTATTACCCGTGCGATCCCTCCCCTCCCGTTCAACCCCCCCCCCCTCACGAAATTTTTCTGCCAGTGCACCCCCCCTCAGGAAAATTTGCTGCCCGTGCACCCCCCCCCCTCACCGAGAAGGCACCTGACCGACCCCCCCTCTAAAATTTGGCAAACACCCCCCCCCTCACCCGAGGTCCCGCTTTCGCTACTGGGTGGGGCCGTGGGGGGGTGTGGTGTGGTGACAGTGACATTAACAAACGGCAACAACAATGAGACAAAACAAAAATGAACAAACCACAAAAGCAGCATTCAAATCAAAGTGACTTGCCCATTCTGAACTCTTTGGTCCAAACCAGCGTCCCTTGGTTGCCAATCGTTGTTGCCCACGACCGCACAACGTTGGTGGAGTTCCGAGCAAAGCTGGGTTCAGGAATTTTCTTCTCGACATTGATTGCGTGTCGTTAGATTGGCTCTTATTGGTCGAATAATTCAGCTCGTTCGTACTGTTTGTCCTTGTCGTGCTTTAAACCGTGTGTTTTGAACTGTTGTGTTTGTGTGTGGCGGTGTGGGCCTTTAACAAAACCACGGAGGCAACACGGAACACGGAGGCTGCACGCTTAACAAAACCACGGAGGTAACACGGAGGCTGCGTGCAGCTAAAGTGACCCATATTTTATATGCACACAACACGCTGCGCACCTTTAACAAAACCACGGAACACGGAGGCACGCGGGTTTGGGGAGATTTGGGGACAGGACAAATCCGTCCCCCTCCAAAAAAATTATGTTTTTGTTAAATAAATAAATAAATAAATAAAAGCGCAATAAAGCAAAGCAAAGCTAAATGTCAAAACTAGACTTCTAGGATTACGGTAGCTCTCCAACGGGTCTCGACACGATTTTTTAAAAACGTCCCTGATTGCCAGCAAAAGCTACTCTATTGCTGGACACCGTTCATATGATTGCAACAAACAGTCTTTTGTTTGAAGTTCGGGCACACGGGTTACGGTAGCGGTAGTTTTGGGTCTTGACACGAAGTTGCTGAAAACTACTTTGTTTCTTGCGAATAACAGTTGAAACCATTTAGAAACATGTCGCATTATCACAGAACGTCAAAAATCGAATTTTAGGGAGTACGGTAACTCTGCTGTGGGTCTCGACACGATTTTTTTAAAAACGTTCTTTTATTGCCAAGAACTGTTAGGGTACTAGAATGGTGGATACCGTTCACATGATTGCATGAAACAGTCATATGTCTGAAGTAAGGTCCCACGGGTTACGGTAGCTGTAGTTCGGTCTTGACACGAAGTTGCTGAAAACTACTGTGAATAACAGTTGTTTCTTGCAATCATGTGAACGGTGTTCATCAATTTAGTATTTTCCTGGCAATAAAAGGCAGTTTAAAAAAATCGCGTCGAGACCCACACAGCAGAGTTACCGTATTCTTTGAACTCAAGTTTTGACATTTTGTGAAAACGCTGCGTGTTTCTAATTGGTTTCAACTGTTATTCGCAAGAAACGAAGTAGTTTTCAGCATCATCGTGTCAAGACCCAAAACTACCGCTACCGTAACCCGTGTGCCAGAACTTCAAACAAAAGACTGTTTGTTGCAATCATATGAACGGTGTCCACCAATAGAGTAGCTTTTGCTGGCAATCAGGGACGTTTTTAAAAAATCGTGTCGAGACACGTTGGAGAGCTACCGTAATCCTTGAAGTCTAGTTTTGACATTTAGCTTTGCTTTGCTTTATTGCGCTTTTATTTATTTATTTGTTTATTTAACAAAAACATAATTTTTTTGGAGGCGGACGGATTTGTCCTGTCCCCAAATCTCCCCAAATCCGCGTGCCTCCGTGTTCCGTGGTTTTGTTAAAGGTGCGCAGCGTGTTGTGTGCATATAAAATATGGGTCACTTTAGCTGCACGCAGCCTCCGTGTTGCCTCCGTGGTTTTGTTAAGCGTGCAGCCTCCGTGTTCCGTGTTGCCTCCGTGGTTTTGTTAAAGGCCGGCGGTGTGGCGTGGGGGCGATTCGGTTGTTCGATGACGAGTTGAGAAAATGAATCGGCTTGAATTGGGGGGGTGTGGTGGTGGTGTGATGTTGGCTCATTGATTCAATGTACGTACACACGTCAAAAAATGCCCTGTTTTGCTGTTGACAATGCAGTTTTACCTCTGTGAATTGTGAAATGGACAATATTTTCGTAAATTTTCGTAACAGACAAGCCCTCATAGTTCATCGGATTCGCTCTGAAAATGGTCCAGCGCCACCCCAGCTGCTCTCGACCAGACGATTCGAACGAATTAGACTTGTGCAAAAATTGTTCATTCAATTTGTTTTAATTCAAAAAAATTCTTATCACACTTTGTAGCCAATCAGTGTGACACACGCGTTGCAGCACGCGAGGTAAACATCGTTGCAGGACCGCGAGCTCTGCAACGCGTGTCAAGCTGATTCGCCAATCAGTAAGCAGCAACATTTTATTATATTATTAGCTTAGCTTCCACGTGTTATTTTTCTGAGTACTTCAGCGTTCTCAAATCCAACTTCAAAGATCACCCATTTCACCCTTGAAAACCCAACTATTCACCATCAACCAACATATCATTCGATGCGCCGTCTTAAGATCTATCTAAACCAATCGATATCTTATTGATTCATGGAACTTTCCAACAGACTTTTTGGTGATTTCCAATTTCACGTGTTGTTGTTGTTGTGCTTTGTGTTTCCTCGCGTGTTGTTGTTGCGTGCCCGCACGCTTGTGTGTGCTTTGTGTGCGCGCGTGACATTTGGAAGACGGAGTTTCCCATGACCTTTGGCGTTTTCGATCCGTTTCGCCTTCCGTTTTTGTAAAATCAAATCAGTTGCAATTTGCATTTTGCTGTTATGCAATGAATGTGAAGTGTGAAAAAAACAGGCGTTCGGAACATTGACAGAATCTTGGTCACAACAACTTATACCAACAGCTTGCAATTGTCTCGTCCCGTGTGATTGATTCTCGTCTCTGCTCCCTCCATTGTGGCCTATCAGGTGCCGTCCGCGGCCTACACGCGTCAATTTGCCTCAGCTGTTTTGTAAGGCACAGATGCAGAGGAGCTTAGCACTAACCCGGCGGATGCAGTCAGACTCAACCGGCTCCCAGGTTATGCCACTGGCGAGTCTGCCGCCCCCTCCCGCCAACCGCTGTCCAAGCACCTCCCTAGGCTCTGATGACTTGTCTACACGCCCAGTACGGCTGTTAAACGCTGATTGTCGTCATATCGGTTGCCCGGTTGCCCACCGTCGTCGATGACGTCCGTCAGCAGTTAGTCAGCCCGAATAGGAAGTGGAGTCGTCATCTCAGGACCTGGTGGGAAGTGACATACCCCTGCGGGTAGGGACCCCCACTGCACGTACTGTACCCACATACTACTGCTACGAGCGCGTACCACTGCAAATGTCTGTATCGTGGATATGGTCTTCCCTTGAACGTCAATTATAGATACTATGCCTGAAAGTAGCTGTAGAACGCAATATTGTATTGCTTTTCATCTGAATACGTGTGTCCAAAGTACCAAACAAATGCGAACAACAAATATAAGAACGCACCCCCGTGGTTTTCAACACGCAGCAACAACAGAGCAACACAGTCCTACTAACAACTCTTATTTGATATACCACCAAACATCTCAGCAACACTTCATTAAAAAAATAAAATAAAAAACTGCAACAACCAACAACTGTTGTTATTTTTTTTTCTTTTTTATTTTTTTTTTTTTTCCCCCCCCCCCGTTCACAAACACACAAGGAACCAAATTCCAGTGGTTTGGTTTAACAGTGAATGGATGGACCACGGTGGTCCCGTGGACCAATGCCCTTGCCACAAGAAAGGGACAGCCTCTAAGTCTCCGCCCAGTCTCAGGGGCACCAGTGGTCTGAGTCCTATTTCTATTTCGGTGGCTTTCGGGCACAATTTCCCCGAAAGGCAGCGAAAAGTTCTTTTGACATCCAGTGTGTTATAATGTGGAGCTACACTGGCGGCTTATCGTGCTCCGTGAGGGGATCGAACACTGGCCTTTTGATTTAAAGGCTAGAGACTTTCCACTGAGCCACACAGGCGACTATGGCGGCTGCAGCTGCCGAATTTCTTCTGCCGCCGATATGCGGTGCAGTCTTTTTATTGACAAGTTTCGGAATTTCGAATGGCCACACAGATGGGAAACCAAACATTGTATTTGTAATGGCAGGTATGAAAAAGAAAACAGTCACGTTTGAAGACAATTAAACCTCCAAAACAGACTTAAAATTTTCAAACGAAATCATTCTTTTTTCCACTTTCAAAGTGCTAGCGGATTGTGTTACAGATGATTTCGGCTGGGCTGACGTCTCTTGGCGGGACGCCGCAATGCACACACCAAATCTGAATCGATTGGCACATCAAAATTCTGTAATTTTGAACCACTCATATGTGAATGAACTTTGCTCACCGTAAGTTGTCAAGTTTGACTTTTTTGTGATCCAGTGAAAGTTTAGGGTATTGTGAAGTTCTTGTTGGCTGACTCAACAAACAGACTACAAACATGCAGGACCCGAAGTGCATTTCTGTCTGGTTACGATCCATACCACATCGGAACCCAAGTAAGTTTAAAAAATCGGTTTTCCCCTTTTTTGTATTCAAGAAACCGAATAGTTTTTAAGCAAGGCGTGTTTTACGGAATGGAACCAAGCGGGCTGCCAGCCAATTTAACCCTTCTACCGGAACAGTTGGAATCGCTTGGCTATGCAACGTACATGGTCGGAAAGTGTGACATTCATCTAGATTTACTTTATTTTTGGGTTAAGCATTGGCATGCTCTTTGGTTTCTTGTTTCCGGTGGCATTTGGGTTACTGCAAACGAGAATATCTGCCGACCAGTCGCGGATTCCAACACTTCAACGGCTACTACATGGGCTTGCAGGACTATTACACTCGGACTTCGAGTGAGGCGGCTTATATCATGAAGTATTTTGCAAAAGTGTAAAACTTCAAGAAAACTTTCCCGTTTCAGCAGTGAACAATCCAGACTTTGATGGAGTAACCGGTTACGATTTTTGGCAACAAAATACAGCTGATTACTCATTTGCCGGTGTTTATTCCAGTGTGCGTTTTGTTTCCATATTCAATTCGATTCGATTCAAAGGATTCGTCGACATTTTAAATATTTTTTTACCAATACAGGAAAACTACGCTCGTATTGTCAACGAGTATTTAGATCAACACAAACGACAGCAAGCGAAAAAACCGTTTTTCCTATATCTGGCGTTTCAGTCAGTTCATTTT
>JASANC010005838.1:0-14037 GCA_030248135.1 Theristus sp. LFF4_11 | reverse complement strand
AAGAATGCTTTCACTAAAAATGATTATTCAACGTGTTTTCAGCATTTTTGTTGAGCCATTGTTGTTGAGCTATCACCTGTTGTTGATATTTTTGAAATTAAATGCACTGACAAAAACAAGAAACCCTGAACGAACGAGCATGCGTCACCAGCAGACCACCCCAGGCGACTGCCCAGAACCAGCCGACGAAGAAAAAAGTGACCGTGGTGAACTGTGCGACGCCGACACAGACGTTGACGAAGCACGTGACAACTCTGCGGAACTCTTTGACGTTCACGCGCGGTTGACCAACGCCAAACAGCGCCAGCAGACCGCTGCACAAGGTGCCTGTCACAAGACCATTTCAAATGCACCCAGTCAACAGTGTGAATATGGAATGCTTCAAAAATACGAATTTAAAGAACTCTGAGGAATCAGCCAACCCTTTCTGTGATGATGACCACACTGTTTGGAGCGCCCAATTTGAATCAAAACCCAATTCAATTGCATAGCGTTACACAAAGTTTGCAAAGATTCTTGCATAAAAATCGAGATCACTAAAACCAGAGAACGCGGATGAAACGAGCGCGCTCACCTGCACCGGGCAACGTCACATTCAGCGCCATGCAAAACACGGCCAATGAAATGGGCAGGAATGGGATCGCTTCGTGTATGAATGACACGTCCACCGTTTTGCCGGCGTCAACCGCATTGCCACCTGGCACCACCTGACGATTGGAGACCTTCGCTGCGTCCAACGTTATGCCGTCGCTGTCATTTAGGCCCTGCATTTGGAATTTCTTGCTCAGCAATAAAACTAGAACAAACTAGACACTACATTTTGAAAAGTAAGTGCTCAGTTAACGACAACTGTGCATCATACCCGAGTGACGGTGTGACAGAATGTGGCGCCTAAGGGGAATTTGCGGCAATGGCACCTCATGGCGGTAATGTGCACCGCATGGCGAAAAGCTCACCCATATTCCATCACGTCGTCGCACGGGTGTGATTCACTTATCGTTCTCGTAAGTTTTGACAACAGCATAATTGATAATGGGAATATTTATGGATATTTACGTTTTTTTTGAAAAAAAACTGAACAATTAATGGTCTTATTGAACTCCAGTTAAAACTGAAAACCGTACATGCTCTCGCGCAGAACAACTGAGGATTCCCTCGGCGCGTCCAAACTCAATGACTCGATCCAAATTCTGCCGTACAAACTCCCAGCCGTGTGGTTTCTCGACTGGAAAGTGAAAATTTGGAATTTGTTTCTGATTTTTGGCTTTGATATAAGTGCACCAAACGTTTTGCACCTTTGCTGTAGCTGGATTTTGGTCCTGACGTCGCCTTTCGTTTCGCTTTTTTCAACTCATGATCGAATGATGCGTGATTCATGATGTTTTAGCGGTTGCACATTTGCAGTGCACCACTGACTCTTTCAGAATGGTTGTGGACAATTTTGTGTGGTATGCTGGCAGTGCAAGCAAACATGTGCAGAATGTGGACATGTATTGTTTATAAACTTCTGATTAAGTTTTTTGCCTACCAACGTTATACCTCAAGGTGCACAAAACGTTTAAAAACCAAAAAAAACGTTCAAAATGATAGTGTTATTTTATTCGTTCTGACAAGTGACCAAAACGTTTAAGACTCACCGAGTATAATACACACCATAAAATGAGACCGAAATAAGCAAAAATTATTACCAACCATAATTTTAGATCCATAAAGATCGCTACATTATGTCACTGGTACACGATTCAGTTAAACCCGCGCTTGCAATTGGCATATTTTAGTACCGTGTAACTTACATTTTATTGTTTTCCAAAAGCACCTTATTTGTGCAACGAAAAGCAAGTAATTTCACGTTTGAATAGTTACATACAATAGTAACTGTAGTTATAGCAATTCTGCAGTTAAAAAGTGGAAAGCTACTAAAATGGAACATGTACCGATGCACGCAATTGAAGCTACTATAACACGCAAAATGTTAAAAAATAGGGAAGTCTATTCATGCATCACGACAGCACGGGACAAACTGAGTATGTCTGGCTAGGGCCGCCGCTGTCTTCCCTGCGAAACTGAAGACAGTCTCCAACTGGTGCTCATACCGCAACAAGCAAGAAACTGACGTCAAAAGGACATTGGAGTTTTTGAACACAAAATCGTTCATCATCGTTCATTGAAACTCTTCCTGAACAACCGCAAACGTCGTCAAATTGTGACCATTCGTGACGGACCCATCGCGTTCTCAAGTGCACTGAGTGAGTCACAAATTGTTGCATCCTAATATAAACAATAAATTCGAATAAAATTTGAAAACTCCAGCTTCATTTTTGTAAAATAGAAAACGTGAGACACACCTTTTCACAGACACTATAGAACTGATCCTGTGTCACTGAACCGCATTTGTCAATGTCGAACTTCTGAAAAAATATTTCAAAATCTGCGTTTTTTTGTGCAGAGTGCTGAAAAAAATGAGTTGAACTATTCCAAAATGCGTTTTTATGCAAGCAGCAGATTTCATGTGCAGTGGCAAGGCCAAGTCGCCAATCGTGCCAGATGCCGATTGAAACGTGCTTCTTCAACAACAGCAACATTTGAACACCTGGAACAGTTGCCGGGCGTTGTCTCTGATGGCAAACATGTCCAGGCTCCATTTGTGCGCTGCGCGTGATGTCAGCGTGATTGTTTGAATCGACGTGAGTACGCGCTCAAATTCGTCCACTGTCAGAATGCCGTCCTAGAATCATTGCATGAAATATATCCAGTCAAGTTTAAAAAACCAAAAAGCGAATGATCAGTTTACCTGATTGACGTCGTATAAACAGAATATCCACTCGAGTCTCTCTCGCCTTGTGCCGTGCAACAGCACCGACAATCCGCGGATGAACTCCTGAAATATGCAATGTGCCGTACCCCCGTACTTGCATGAGGAACAGCCTAACGACTGTGATACGACTGCTGATGTCAAGCATGTTCGTTTAAACCTGTCACTTGCGTGCAATAGAGCATGCGAAACTTTGAATGGAATGTGTCGGGTTTGACTCAAATCAAACACCCATTTGTGCCCAAATATGTTTTCTTGCTACGCCGATCCCGTTGTTTCTCCTTTAGCGAGCTCAATATTCTACAAAAAAGGACAGTTTTAAACATGGTTTTAAATAAACACGCACGCCGCGTTCACAGATTAGTACAGTGGACCGTGCCGGGACGTATTGTTTTTTTAGCCGGAATCGCCCGTGTGACCGCACTAAACGGGAACTGTGCGTGCAGCAAAAATACAAAACCAAGGCACGAATCACACGAACGAACACTGTTTTTCAGCACCAGGCATTTAAAAAAGGTGAAACCGACTTCAAAGTTGATGAAGCCGTCATCGTTGCGGTCAAAAGTTGCATAGACGAACCGTGCGTACTGCGTGCAGGCATGTTCCGCTGAACAAAGTAAATCAAACAATGTTCCGTCTGTACATTTTATGCAAACAATAATGCTCATGATGATGCACATGTTCGTGCACTTATTGGTGCCGACGCACAAATCCATGTGCATTTATCGATTCAGATTCACTTCACTTTTCAAAGGCAAAAAAATGGTTGCATCTACGTTGTTTTCAAAAACCGCTGTTTTTTCTGAACAAAAATTAAGTGCACGGGTTTGTGCATGTGAATCGATAGGTGCACGAACATGTGCATCTGCACGAATGTGTCCATATACCGTATTACCTCTAATAAACCCCCATGGGGGTTTATTTCTTCAGCGACTTCTGGGGGTGGGGGTTTATTTTGGGGGGGGGGGCTTTATTTTTGGGGGGGGGTTTATTTGGAAACCATTTTTAGGAGTGGGTAAAATGGCAAAAATACCTTCCATGGCAGGAAGGAAGTCGCAGAAACTTCTACTCTACATAGAAATTTCCTTTTACAACAGCCTTTTGTAATGAAATTACCATTAACTCATCCATTTGGGGCCTTTGGTAGCACAATTTCATCATTTTCACTGCAACCAGCCACTGAATTCACTGTTTATGTGTATGTTTTTCTGGGTATGTGTTTCAAACAGGTTTCCAATAATCCCCCAGGGGGGATTATTTTTGGAGGGGGATTATTTGGAAACTTGTCGAGGGGGTGGGGGTTTATTTTTGGAGGGGGGTTTAATTTTGGGGGGGGGGTTTAATAGAGGTAATACGGTATTATCTTTTCGTGCGAAGGAGGCGGAGTAATGTTGAATGACGTGAGGAAAAGCCGCACAGCTGAAAAATGTTTCGCGCCAGAACGCAGAACGAATATGAATTAAAATAAATTTTGTTCAGCGAAAAAAGATTCTGTCTGTTTTTTTTCTCAATTTCTTGCACAAATATGTCGTCAGAATACGTTTAGTTTTGCTGATTTCAAATTGCCGCGCAGTCATGAAACATCTTATCTATCTGTGTGTGCAAACGCATATTGGGTCACGTTTAATAAGAAAGATAATAAATACATGTAAATACATGTACATACATGTAAATTATTCCTCTGTTATGATTGATCTTAGCCGTTTAAAAAAGCGCTTTATGGCATCGAAAACCACTAACCGTGCAAACGAAACCAAAAGTAAAAGTTTTGTTGAAACTGATCAAAATCGATCACACCTCGCGGACAAGCCTGATGAAGGAAAAGAAAAATTTAAAAAATCATGAATCGTAAAAATTGGAAATTTTAAAAAAAGTTTCTCTTCATGAAATTTTTGATGACACGAACGAACCTCTTTGAAGCCCCTGTACATCAACTGAATCTCGCGCCTACTAAACTTTGTGCTTTCAGACAGCTCCGCCAAGCTACTCGGTCTGTGACGCACCTCATTTGCGTAGCGCTCAAGTTCTGATTGTTCTGACAATGCAGACACGAGATGATTAGGTACTTTAAAGTGCTGAGATTCTTAAAATTTTCAGCCATATGATGACGAGATTTAACTAACCACTGAGTTCCTCTGAAAGTTTTGACTGTTTCGGCCCCATGGTTTTCATCGCCCAGATGGGCTTTATTATTTTCATGTTTTGATTTGAATTACGATGCGTGTCTTTGAACAGATTGGCGTCTAACACTGAAATATTGAACCTGATGCTGATAGAATCGGACCAACGTGGGTGAAGGCGTTTTGTTTGACTGAGCGCGCACATGTTTGGACAGGGCCCATGTTATTGACAGCCGTGGCCGCCTGAAGCTTCAACCGTTTATATCACACTTCTGACTTCTTTTGACGTTTTTGAGGTAATTTCGTGAGTCTATACATGGCTATAATTTGCGTTTTTCAATCTTCGTTTTCTAGAAGTATTTGGTTAAGAAAACCAACTCGTGTGCACGGGTTTCACGAATTGCGGAAAACAATTTTGAAAGTCACTCCGCGGGACTGTGCTGGCTTGATCGGCCAAAAAAACATTTCGCTTTCAGCCAGACAAGAACGCGCATTTTGCCAGATGGTGACCACGGATGGTTGTTTGTCTTCAAGGGTAAAAAACAGGGGACGTTCATGAACCCGATTCTGCCATTTCTTCAATAACTCAAACAAATGACGTGAAGTTTTAGCCAAAAACACGACGATTTGTTTCAGATGTAATAGGTGAAGTTGACAAAGAAGCCAAAAATAATGATGGAAACCCGATGATGCGGTTGCATTCAGGGTTGAAGCAGAACTCGTTCTCGTTCATCGAAAACGTGGCGTCTCAATACATTTTTACACCTGACCACGGAAAAATCGATAAACGTTTCACGTTTTCGGTTTTACTATACGTTCCACGTTCACTGCAGAACATGCATAACAACAACACAGCACACGTTTTCCAATGCGCGTTGCTGCAGAAAAAGCACTTTTGCACACAGCACAGTGACTGACTGCGGTGGGGGGCATTGGTGTGCGCAGCTGTATGCGTTTTACCAGTGTATGTGGTGCTGGCACGTTTTGCTCTGTGTCGCTTTGTTGCTCTATTCTGCTCTGTTTTGTCCAATTTTGAACGCAACATAATGCATCGTACGTTTTCTTTAAAAACGTCAAACGCGTATGCGCGTCTTTTACTGCTGTAAATGCTTTACGTTATAAACGGAAAATAAAAGAAACCGACATGTTTCAACGTGTTGTTTGCGTGGAACAGAAATCAAGTTCAACATTTCTGATCAAGCTGCCTGAATTGGTTGCATTATTTGCCCACTTTTACAAAGCATTGATTGAATTTGCTCGCTGCTGTTTTGATCAACAAGCTTGCTCTTGTAAACAACGTAGTTATTTAGTACTCGACTCGATCAAACGACACCAAGTTACAGTGTACATATAATATGTCGTCTCGAGTGGAAAAGGTGTTGGCCGATCAACTGCAACTGCGCACCGATGAATACCTGGCGGTCGTTGAGGAAAACAAAAGGCTGCGCGCCGAAATCACGTATCTGAAACAGCAGCTCAGCAGGGGGGGCACACCGACACCGCAGTGCACACCGAAAGCTGAGCCAACAGAACGCTGTGCCTCGGAGGAGTTCGTCTCCAGGTGGGACGCTGCGCTTGCCCCCGCTCCGTCGTCAGCATCGAAACGAACAAAGAAAACGGTGCGACTCCAAAGGGGTGACTAATTTGCATTGAGAATGTTCGATTTTATTAAATACCGTATTACCCCCAATAAACCCCCATGGGGTATTAATACGCCAGCGACTTTTAGGGGTGGGGGTTTATTGAAAAATGGCAAAAATACCTTGCATTGCCGGCAAGAAAGTCGCAGAAACTTCTACTCTACATAGAAATTTCCTTTTACAACAGCCTTTTGTAATGAAATTACCATTAACTCATCCATTTGGGGCCTTTGGTAGCACAATTTCATCATTTTCACTGCAACCAGCCACTGAATTCGCTGGGTATGTGTTTCAAACAGGTTTCCAATAATACCCCATGGGGGATTATTTGTGGGGGGATTATTCATAAACTTGTCGTGGGGGTGGGGGTTTATTGGTAGGGGGATTAAGGGGTTAGATGGGGGTAAGACGGTGAATGTCAAAAGCTTCCAATAAGGCACCTGCAATCAAGTGCGCCCCGTCGAATAAACCCAGTTCATACAACTAGTTGTCTCCAACATTAAATAGCCTCAAATTAAATGAGACATGAAAAGCCTCCGAAAACACAAACCACAATCACACCAACTTTGTTTACCAGATCATCGTCACATTTGTATGTGTGTCATTTTGTTCAGTACATCGCCGCCGAGGCACACGAAATGCTCGCTGAGGAGGACCGTTTCAAGTTCGGCCCCAAGGCTCTCTGGAGTGAACAGAAGTCACGCGTTCTACCGAAGCTCTCAGCAGCAATGCTGGAGTTGAACCCGGCACTGAGCGCTGCCGACATCACGTCGAAAGCAAAAAACTTTTTCGACAGCCAGAAGCAATTGGTCGCCGGCGAGTTGGCACCGGAGAAAAAACGCGCAAAGTTGGACGCGTGCGCGTCACTGAAACGCAGGAAAACTGTGAGTGTACACGGGGCAACAATGGCCGCTTTGCTGCGACGGACAGTGAATACTGAAGAACTGCGAATATTCAGGGGTTTCCATTAATACCGTATCTTTTATTTTGGTCCCGCGTTTCAATGCGCGCATAGATGGGTAAAAAACAGTCTCCTGCACGACGCTGGAAATCAAAATTGGCAAGGGGATCTGAGTCCCCTAAATAAGGCCGGGTCTCTCAGGCTATTCTGAATTACCACATACAGATTGAAACTAGTTTCCTTTTACGTTGAAGAAAAGATAATAGCTGCATTGAGAAATGTGCTTGTTTTGCCAGTAAAACGCATAAAAACTGTTCTGAGGGTACAGTCAATCTCGCTAATATGTGCAACTAGCTGATTGGTTGGTAATAGCCACTCTCAGCGCTGATTAGTTAATCATGAGGTGTTCTCAGCGCTGATTGGTTGGTGATCACGTCATGTTCGCGTCATGTTGCATATATTTTTCAGATGGACTGTAGCTAAGACAATCTACAGTATGGCCGAATAAATAAGGCAGTCCTTGTATTCTCCATCAAGGCGGGATCAGTCGCAGACTAGGAGTTGTCTTTTTCAAAAATGCCAAGATAATTCCCAATCGTGTGTGCAAGAGAAAAAAAAAGAAAAGCAGAGCACGAGGAATCAATTCGTTCAAAAAGACGGGTCAAATTTGACAGACAATTGGGTTTCTAAACGTTTTTTTATTTCATTCAAATTTCGCGCGCTCCTTGCACCCTGAAAAAAGCTGCCATGTTTAATCGGCCATTCTGTAGCCGGTCAGCAGTACAGTTTTTGCGGCTGGTGATTGGTGTGAGCGCAGCGTGGAACAGATCTGTGTGGTGCACTCGCAGAAATGCGCGTTGCGACGGCGTGCGCTCGAGCATCTGGAGTGCCACGGACACAGCACTGCCGGCCTGAACGAAGGCGCCCTGCATGCGCACATGCTCGCTGCTGCCTGTGCACTCGACTACACGTCGTCCGACGAGGAGGAGGTGCGTCACTGGCAGGCTGTTGCTTCGCAGTGTTGCGAAAACAAATGCAACTGCAGTCTGCAGCCGAACTGAAGCGCAAAACGACATTGCTCGCAGCATCACGTCAAGAAACATACAACCGAACTCGAAATTATAGGCAATCAGCTGATTGGCTGGTGGGTGGTCACGTGATGCATGCTTTCTGTGCAGGACGACAGACTCCGACAGATGACGCTCCACAGCAACACCTGCACAGAAAGCATGCATCACGTGACCACCAACCAATCAGCTGATTCCTTATAATTTAGAGTTGGACTGTACACGGCTAATCAATCAACGTACTTGAGTTACTGATTACAGATTGCAGAATCTTTAAAAACAATTTTAAAAAAATCTGGTCAGGTGGACGACGAGGGCAACAAAGTGCGCAAGGTGCGTATTCTGCGGTGGGAGAACCAGCGATTGGCGCGCTGCAAAAGAGAGCTGGACAACCACGCGATGCAGTGCGTTTGCAGTTTGCTGTTCATTTTTACAGACCGGAAAAATGTTTTTGGCGTAGAGTATGAGAGAAAGTGAGTTGAGCCTGACTTTAGTGCTGTTTTCTGAGTATTGCTCAGTTTGAACGAATGTCACACGACATACTTTTCAGATTCTCATTGGCTCATCACAATTTCGTATTTGCCGAAAAGAACGCCGAAACGTGCAACTATTCGGATCGAAAGAAACCACTGATTGTGCAGGAGAACCATGAGTGGATACTGGAGCATGATTATGAACCGCCGCTGATTTTTTGAATCGCGACATTTTTTCAAAAGCCAGCTTGTTGTCTTGGGTTGAGCGCAGTAAATTACCATGGTGCACAGGCCACAGAGAGTTGTATTTTGTTGTTTGAAAGCTTTCCGGGCTTTTTTAAGCGTTTTCCGTGTTTTTTGTTTGCAAGCTTTCAGAGTGGGTGTAGGTATTTGTCAGACAAACCTGTCCTGTAGGCATAGACAGTTCATTTGAAAAAGTAATACAAGAACATTGAGAGGAAGCAAAGTGATTGAAACACAAGCACTGGTTGATTGCGTTTGAATGTGTTGATAATGCATTCCATGAGTTTGCTTAAGCATGGCACATTACTTCACACAGCTACGTTTATTATGCGCAAATGAAAAAAAAATGCAAAATTTGCATTTAAACGGTGTTTTTTGATACCTTTTTATGTTATTTTGCATTCCTTATTCGTAAATGATGACGTTAAAAATAAATCGACTGAAATCTCTGGAAGTATTTCACATCACGGGTTGAAGATTAGCTGCAATGTCATTATTCTTTTTTCATCACTTAGTTTCGTTGTAAAAAGGCAGCAAAATTCATATTGAACGGACACTACCTACATAACATGCGGAACATTAGTTATTGTAGAATAGAATGCTCCATAAACTTAACAGCAAATAAATGTGTCCCACACACCAAAACGAAGCGTCTGGCGCCCCCGCCAACACCGACAAGGGCATTGGCCGTTGAAATTTTGTAATAAAATATCACATTTTCGTATATTTGCATGCCAACTGCAGTTCATGTGGCGATATGTTGTGCTGCGTGCTGTAGGCCAGCAAGCCAGGAACACATGCAAGCTTGTTTGTCGCTGTATTTCATCGCTACTGTTCAACCTGCAATCTATGTATCGGCGTCACATTCAAACATTTTCGTAGGTGGCACGTTGAAAAATTGTGACGCCCGTTGCGAATCCCAAAACCAAGCCAACAAGGTTTCATTTTTAATCGGGCGGTGGGGGGGGGATGGCGCGAATGGTCAATGAAGCAGTTTGTTGTCTTTCAAGAAACGGTTCAAAACTGTTCAGCATCATACAGGGGACACTTCTCACACAATTTGCAACACGCGGTTCATGGCGACTCCTTTGAAACGTGCACACGTAGCAAGCCGATGCCGGTTTTCCAGTCACAGAAGGCGCGTGATGCGTGCAGGAAGGCTTGAAGAATGAATCGATTTTTCAGTGGACAGCAGTGTTTCTGCGTATCTGCACGACTCACGGCCTGTGCTGCGGGTGTGCCGCGGCAGGCACAATTCCATGGAATTCACATCACACTTGCGTGCCTGCTCCTCTGCCGCTGCATGCTAAAAGATCGTAAACTTGCATCCGTTTTGAACCACACAGAAGTCGAGAAAAACCGCTCCACTGCATACGTTCAAGAAACAACACTGCTGAAACTAAGCTGATTGGATGCATTTCCCCGTTCGGCAAATCGCCATATTTTGACTTAAACAATTTGTCTGCAAACTTGTTTCATAATAGCATTCATACTTTAGCACTGATCTTATCAGTTTTCAACCGCGTACACAAGCCTCTGCAACAGAAAAGACACTGGCGACGCAACAGATGGCCTGGAAAATAAATCGATCCAAGTGTTTATATGATTCCGCGCCGCTTGCGCACGGAGTTTTGCTAAATCGTCATTAAGCAATGGTTCTCTGTGGATTCTTTTAATGAATAAAGCATTAAGTGAAGTCTCTGGCAGTGGCAGAACATTCTGACATCATGCACTTACACCGCATGCAATATGGTCTTTGCTCAATGTTTCGTTTGTTGTCTGTTATAAAAAGTTAATGAAAGAAATATCATAAAATTCAAACTGATTCAATTCCAGGAAAAATATTTCCAAACCGAGAGCCTACAAGTATGTATATCATGTGATGGACATAAGAGTATTGTGAAACTCATACAGTCCGTGAAATGTCGGAGAGCAGACAGATTTTGGAAGACCAGGACGATGCGCACGACTACGGGAGCACGCCCACCGCCGACAAAGCACAAACATGTAGGTGAAGTGCATCATCGTCGCTTTGCTGGCTTCGAATCTGAGATTGAAGAAACCGAGATTCACACGTCACATCGATGAAACAAAAGAAAGTTTCTCAAACTTTCTGAAAACACGGACAATTTGCTGCTTTGAGAAAACCGGTCTAAAAAGTTGCTAAAATGAAGCACACGTTTTAGTGGCTCTTTAAGCCAGCCAGCTCTCGTTTTCTCACTGTGTAAAGTTTTCAGTTGTACTTTTCAGGCAAGAGATTTTACTGCGCAAATATTATATTTCACGCTTAAAATGAGAAAATCCTTCCCAGAATTTATTCCATTTTTTTAAAATTTTGGCATGGATTTGTTTTTTGATGTGTTTCTACCTCATATCACAGAAAGAGAGGCCATATGAGAACTGTCCAGTGTTGGTGTAATTATGTTTTGCGTTTTTTGAGTTAGGCCGTGTTTCAGTCGACGACATCGGTGCGGGTGGCCGTGGCTTGTCATCGACCCCGTCGCTGATCGCACATCGTCTGTTGTCAGTATTCAACTGCACCCGCATTTGGCCCATAAACGCGCTCGCAACGCGACGTAACGTGCTTGCGTTATTAGCGTTTCTCGGCTTTTGCAACGTTTATGCGATGCGCGTTAATCTCAGTGTTGCGATCATTGAAATGAGAGACAACCGAACATTCACCAATAGTAAAGGCGAACGGGTGAACGTGGGTGAAGCAACTATGTGCGGTTTTGCTTTTTTTGATTTCAGCTTTTGATCAACGTTCAAATTCTGTGTTTTGCTGCTAATTGGTTGGTTGGTGCCCCTTGGTTTGACCGACTAATCAGTGCGCGCACAGAAATTAGTCGCACATCAGGTCATTGATGCATCCAGCCAATCACAGCGTGCTTGAAGTTCCAGTTTTTAGGTGCAAGGCGAATTCCACTATTGGTCCTCCGTGGCGACGGGCGAAATCCTGGGCGCATTTTTCTACGGCTATTTTTTGACGCAACTGCCGGGCGGCTGGCTGGCGCAGCGCTACGGCGGTCGAACCGTCTTTGGACTAGGAGTTCTCGGTAAAACAAATTTATTACTGTTTTGAGATTCTTTTTATGAAACGTTTCCAACAGTGTTTTTCATTTATTTTCCTTTTCAAGGCACCGCATTTTTGACGCTGCTGACGCCGCCGGTGGCGCACATGGGCAAGGTGATGCTGATTGCGTTGCGTGTCGCTGAGGGACTCTGTGAGGTGAGGCTGTTGGCAGCGCTAATTGGCTGATGCTTGGTTTGATTTGTTGCAGGAGAAAAGCACGGGTCAAAGTCAAAAAAATAATCATATTGATTTATTGCATCACTCCAATGCTGAAACAAAACAATCACTCACGTTGCTAGTCAGTTGTGGACAAAAGTGACTCATGAGAAATGAGTCTCACTGAGAAAATGGTGGACGAAAACGGCTACGATATGACAAAAGGGCTAAGCGTCATAGTAGCCTTTTAGCAGCTCCGCTTTGCGTATGATTTTAAAACTGTTTGGGCGCTAGCTGTCTGCAAAGCGGCAGTGTTTCGTCGCAGGGTGTCACATACCCAGCGATGCATGCCATGTGGTCTCACTGGGCGCCCCCGGCCGAAAAGACGAAACTGGCGACGTTTGCGTTCAGTGGCTCCTACTTTGGCACCGTGATCTCGCTGCCGATTTCCGGCTGGCTGGCGCAGCACTGGGGCTGGCCGTCAATTTTCTACGTTTTTGGTTCGTGGTTGCAACAAGTTTTTGTCTTCAAGTTCTGCATTAATTTATTGTTTTTTTTGGGTTCCAAGTCATTTCGCGTTTCTTTTGCAGGCCTGCTCGCATTGGCGTGGTGCCTGCTGTGGTTCAAAATCGTCGCCGAAACACCGGCAGAAGACAGTCACATCACACAGGAGGAGACGGAGTACATCCAGAAGCAGATCGGCTTCAGCTATGAACAAGTGAAAGTGAGCGAGCAGTGCCCCTGCTGCGAACACAGTTTTGTTTCAATAGTTTCTAGTGGTTTATAATAGTTTATAGTTTATAAAGCCTTAACTGCTTTGCAAAACATTTGCAATTTCCCATTTGTGCAGTTCGACAAGCCACCGTGGCCAGCAATCTTTCGCTCTAAAGCCCAGTGGGCGATCTCCATCGCGCACTTGACATCCAACTGGGGCTTCTACACAATGCTCACCTATCTGCCAATGTACATGAAGGACGTCATGATGTTCAATATTTCAAAAGTGCGTTGAAAATTGTCTTTTAAAGAACACTGGTGGGCGTCTTTCTTGTGGTCACTTGTCCGGTGCTCACTTCTACAGGCGCTCGGGCCATCGAGCCCCCCATAAAAATGACTTCACTTTTGGGACAGAACATGACAAGGGACACGTACGAAATAGAAAGGGGCCTGAAAAAGCACAACACGGACAGGACAGTGGACACCAGGCATCACAAAAGTTGATTTCACAGGCGAGTTTCGTGACCGCGCTTCCGTACCTGATGATGGCGATCACATTGCTGGTGTCTGGTCAACTCGTTGACTACCTGCGCTCCGAGAAAGGCATCACCACCACCGCTGTCCGACGCAACTTTGGCGCTGGAGGTCACAAGAGCAACACGAGTTTTTATTTTGCCAGCTTATTTTTTCGTCTAAAACACTAGCGTGCACTTGCACAGTAGTGTTGCACAGTCGCAAGGGAACACATACAGCATGTACAGGTGGTCAAATAACAATGTCACAAAAGTAAACGGCTGGTTGGTATTCTGAACTGAAGCAATATTTTGAGCTGAAACTT
>JASANC010005837.1:0-60728 GCA_030248135.1 Theristus sp. LFF4_11 | reverse complement strand
GACTGTCCTCCCCGGTCATAACTTTTCTGCTCCTCATTATCATCGTATCGTTATCATCGATTGCAGCGGCGTTGCGCTGTTTCATTTGCACTGATTGCGCCGAACCGCAGGGCGCCGCGTTGGACTGCTCGGTTGGACTGAATGGCTTGATGGGACAGGACGCGTGCGGAAGGGTTCGTTGAAAACTAAAACTAAAATTGATCACTAAAACGAATTGCGTTGACTGCTGAAACCTGATTTTGGGGCACCTGTATTCGGACCCAACATGTGTTCAGTCAGACCCGGTCTCGTATGTGCTTCTGTTCGGACCGGACCTGGTTTCGTTTCTACTTGTGTACGGACTTGTGCCAAGTTCGAACGTACGTACGGACTGTCGCACCTCTGCTTGGCACTCCTGGACTCCTGTCTCTTGACTTTCTTGGCCCAGTTTAGATTTGATCTGGTTTTGGTTTGAAAACTCCTGTTTCCGACCTAAAACTTATGTTTTTTTAGACGCTAGAAGTGGACGGCGTCGTGCATCGTGCGTGTTACAGTGCCGCAGACTGCATGAGCGAGCACAACCGATTGGACAGTTGCACCAGCGTCAGGGGCAACACAGTCTGCTGCTGCACGACGGACGCTTGTAATTCAGCACCGAAGCTGCGTCCAGCTCAGCAGTGTTCGAGATTGATTGTGATTTGTCTGGTATCAGTGATTCGTGTATTTGTTGGTGGCAGAGAATTCTTGTAGCATTTTTCTCAAAAGTTGAACAGATTGATTGCAATTCAACGGAGTGGTTGCATTTGAATTTAGGTGCACTTAGTTTGTTACACATACATGTATGAGGTCGATAATTAAAAAAAACAAAATGTTTTCCGTTCCCGTTTCTCGGGTGATACAACCCATCAGCACTTCTGTTCGACAGCAACATCAGGTGAGTTTCAGCAATTTCAAAACCGATTTTTGTCCTTTTTTTTCATTTGCACCTTGTTGTGGTGGTTTCCAGAAGAATAGCAAATACAATTTATAACAATTTTTATAACCATTCATAAAAAGTTCCAGCTAAAACACGTCACTAAACATGCGACTCTTTCCAGAGAAACGGCGCCACGAGGATCACGTGATCGGACAGTCGTCCACCAGCAGCCCTCCGCCGGTCTCTGGCCGTTTTCGGTCGTCGATAAACGCGCGTCGTGTGAATCTGATTCGGATGCACGAGCGGTCGCGGTCGTTTGCGCTTGTTGAACACCCTGTTCTGAATCGTGCACCCAATGTCCTGCTCCGTGATCGCGTTCGGCATCACCTGTGCACGATTTTGCATTTTGCATTTTTTTTCTTATTTTACAGACAAGTTCACCAACGTCAATACCGGTATGCTCTTTTTGGCGAACATCATATTCCATTTAGAGTGGGTGTTCTCATCAACAGCTCAGCTTTTCTTTATTAGCTCTTTCCAGGAACGAAGTCTTGCATATGGTTTCTTGACAGTTGTTATTTTGCGCATTATTGATTTTTGCATCTCTCAGTCTACAGTTTGGAACGTCTGACATTCAGACGCAAATCACTCCTTTTCATTGTAGCAGAAAAAACGAAAAAAAAACGGTCTGCGCGCTTTCGTGCTCAACAACCTGAATATTCGCCTTTTCGACCTGCCGCTGAACGGCTGGTGACAGCGGTTCGTAGAGAATGTTCCGTTTGATTTCGCCTTCGAAGATGTAGTCCTCGTTGTAGTCGTCGACGTTCTTGACGGCCACCAAATGACCTCCGGCCGTTCGAATGAATCCGTAGCCGGTTGTCCTCAGGATCGACTCACCGGCGTGCAGACCACTGAAAACACATTAAGGCCCGTTTATACCTGACGTATGCAGACGTACGTCGACACACGTCAGGTAGGAACGCCAGTATGCAATAACACGAGACATAAAGTGACGTGCCGTGCCGTACATGCATACGTCTGTATGAACGGCAGTTTTTGCAATAACACGAGACCTAAAGTGACGTTCCGTGCCGTACATGCATACGTCTGTATGAACGGCAGTTTGCAACAACACGGGACCTAAAGTGACGTGCCGTGCCGTGCCGTACGCGCATAGGTACGTCAGGTATAGAAAAAAGTGCAAGAAAAAAAACGTGGGAAACCAATCGAAACTGATGGGTATTTTTGGAAGAAAAACTCAATGTGTGCCATATTGGACCGTAGTCGGTGCGCATTTGGAAGGAAACAACACTGCACAAATTTATGACCGTCTGTTTGTGAACTTGTATTCGAACTTACTCAATAGAATCCGAATCGAAACGGTGCAATGGGTCCAACGAATCCAATAGATTCAAAATCTCGCAATCAAACTCCGCTAGTGGCAAGATCACAAAAAAGGCAAAATCGCGATTTGCTCCAACCTGACCATGGCCGTTTTTGCGGTTTCCATCTTCTGGCCGAGATAGTGAATCTTACGTATGTATTCGGTGCCAGCCAGATCGATGCACATCGTGGTCAACGCGAGACCGAACACAATGTAGCCCATCGTGATCAGCATGTACGTCTGCTCCGTCGGCACCAGATCGCCGAAGCCTTTTTCGGAGCAATGTGAGTTATTGGTTTTTTTGTCTTCTATTTTTTGAAAAAATATCGTTGAAAGCTCCAACTTTTTGTTGAACTGCTGTTTTTCTCTACATAAGAATTTCAACTTGCACTGAATTTGCACGATTTTTTTGCAAAAAGGTGAAGGGCTGTCAAAAAATGACAGTTTCAAAATTGAACAAGTTGTCTATAAAAAATTGACTTTTGAGGAATAATAACAACAACATAGCGTACCAACAGTTGACATTGTGATGAAACAAAAGTAGAACGCATCAAAATATTCCCAGTTCTCGAGGTAACGAAACAGCAGACCACCGCAGCCAGTATACATGACCTGGTGTGGCAGTTTCAAAAATTGAAAGTGGCAATAAAATTACACGCTGATTTCAAACAGTATTCTCAAACATAAGAAAACAGTTACATGAATCAACAACCTGCACTAATAACACCATGACCATTGGTATTCGAAGGTTTTCCTCTTCGCTGGAAAAAGAGTCATCCAACTCCTCCGAACCCGGCTGTTGTCCTTGCACCTGTTGATCGGTGGTTGGCGAAGGAGATTTCGACAGACTCCGCCGCGCTCTGTACGAAAGTCGTCGAGACGTGCGACGGATCTGAACATTTTTTAATTCACTTTTAGAACAAACGAACATTTATTCAGATGCTTTTAAAATTGAGAAAAAACATTTTACCCGTCTGACAATTGATCGATATGTGCGATACATGAAATTGAGGAAATCGGACAGAAATTTGCCAATGTCGGCGATGGTCACCTGAGCAAATGTGAGAAAGAAATGAAACTGCTGAAACTATATGGAGAAATGAAAAGAACCAAAAGTACGAGTAAAAAAGGTTTACCAACAACAATGGAATGCCCATGAGGCCAAACGCGATGCAAAATATTCGTCCCCATTGCGTGGCTGGCGCCAAATTGCCGTACCCTAAAAAAGTGATGGTTCAAATCAGCTGTAAAAAACCTGTCTGAAAATGTGTCTGGTTCAGAGCAAAATTACAATAATGAAACAGGAAACACTATGGTGGGTGCTCTGATGAGCGGTGACCCCAATGCCAAGGACAAAACGGGGCTGCTAGAAGCTGTCACCCCTTTTGGACATTATTTCACAGAAGATGGATAACGCCATCAACGGTCCATGTGTACCACCTGACTTTGATACCTTCGGGTTTTTGGAACTGGGAATGGTAACAATTATTGAAAAAAGCACTTTAGTTCACCGATTGTCGTGATAACCGTGGTCGAGAAGAAGATGCTGTTCGGAAAGTCCCAGTGATGCCGGTCGGGCTTGTTGTTGCCGTGCACCACATCGTCGCCCGAAATGTAACCCGTGCCACACGCAACGTAGGTGGCGTTGATCAGTTGATCGACAAATTTCTGTACGATCAAGATTTTAATGAAGCCTTATTTTTGAATTTCAAAACTGATAAAAATATTGCTGTTATTCGCACACGAACATCAGTCTCGAGCATGAAGTCGTCGCGACTGGCATGTGTCTCGTTCGCCAGCTTCCACAGCATCCCCTTCATCTTTTCACGGATGTACAGAACGTTGCCGACGTAATGGTCGCGTTTCTGGATAAGCGAACAAGAACTGAACTGAAAAATCTTTTCGACTTTTGAAATATCAAACAAACTCTTTTTCAAAAAGAAAAGCAACTGTAGATCATATGGTGCATATGCTTTTTTTGTGTCGAACTTTTTCTTCCTCGGGCAGTTCAAGAATGTGAAAGACGACGGCGCCCGCGAGCGTGTACGCAGCGAGCAGCGCGACCAGGCCAACGTGCGGCAGGATCAGACGGGCATACTGGAAATAGAAGCGGAGAAGCACAAGTAAAAGCACGTATGGCTCGGTTTCATCAGAGCCACCTGCCTAGGCCTATGTACCCCACACCTTTTTTGATTTGGATCATAATTTGAGTGAAGTGCAGTCGAACTGTAAATCATAGGCAATCAGCTGATTGGTAGGTGATCACGTGATTGTTGTGGATGAGGCGGAGTCTGTCCTGCGCAGAAAGCATGCAACACGTGGATCACCAAGCAATCAGCGGACAGCCTATAATACCGAGTTCGACTACATACCCGATTGCACTTTGCGCTGGCCGACTCCGCCGCCCTCTCACCACCGTCATCCGACGATCCATCAATGTCGTCCAACGGGGGCCCGTTCGCGGTCAAGTCCATCTCCATCGGAATGTAACCCTCGTCGTCGTCCGACATCGTTCAAACAGCAAACTCGCTTTTTTCGATGTATGCGGTTTTTTATGTGTCCAAATTTGTTTGCAACTAACCGATCGACCGACCAGGTGTTGGTGTTTAACGTTTTGGTCTTGGTGTTATTGCATTCAACAACAACGGGAACAATAATGCGAGACCAAGAGGCGCAGATCCATTTTCGAATGCGTGCAGTTTTGTTTGGCGTGTTGTTCGACAAAACTGTTGTTGTGATAGGTCTTTTTGATATGGCTGTACTTCAACATTTCATCATTTCATCATAGCTGCCAGCCCGCAACTATCTCGTTGTGTTGTGCCATAATTTTCAGCGCGTCTCCACACACGTCGAGGGCTCGCCCATATTCCTGGTTTCGTATGCGCGCGCAAATTGAAGTCGATAGGAAAAAGCAGCGCGCCGCAAGCGAAAAATGTTCTTGGTCGCGAAAAACGAAAGATGACTGATTTTAGGGTGCGTAACCTTTGTGCTGCGCGACAAAAACCACTTTCAGCTGGAGTGATACTGGAGCGTCTTTTTGTTGGTCGGCAATGACACGACAAACAACAACGTCAATTTCACTTCGTTTACCTAAAACAACACCAATTTTTCAGCTTTTTCGACGGCCGCTTTTTGTCGACCGCGGCGCGTGTGACACGGCCATAATTCCGAGTTTTTTCCGAACATTTTTAGCGGCGAAAGATTACGGAATCATCAGATTTTTTCAGAAATAAAACTTTTGGTTTCAGCTGCGATATGGTTTTAAACAATGCGTTTCTAACTGATTTAACCCGATTTTCAAGCGTTTTTTGTTGGAATTTTTTTTGAGATTGAAACGGGAATTTTAGATAAGCGAGCGCTCATAAAATTTAAGGACGAACATATTTTACAGAGTCGGCAAAAATTTACAGAAAAAAAGTTCTTATTATTACCATCTGTCGGCACCCAGAAGAAACTACTAATGACACAGCATTTTGAAAAAAAAAACTTAGGCAAATCCAGAATCTTTTATTCGTTGCCATTTCTGGTATACACAGTTTCACTCAAAAGATATATCTGCAACTCAAAGGTTATGAAACGCCAGAAATGAGCGCAAAACGTTTTGTTTTCCATTCGGAACCAAACTGCTGGGAAAGTGATTTTACACTATTATAATGTGATTATCATCATAACAGCATTGCAGTGTAGCTATGCGGAAACCAAAAACAAAAGTCATAAATTACTCAGGAATAATGCTCTTTGCCAATTTTTACACCACTTTGAAATTGAAAAGTCGAGGAAGTGGAAAAAGCGAGCAACGTCAATTGTGTAAAGCTTTTGAGAGTGAGTTGTCACAACATCGCATCGGAACATTATATTTTGGAACGAAATTTCAGAGAAACTAACCTTTGATTTATGCAACAAAAAACCTGAGCGGCTTTTGTCTTTGAATTTATTGCTGCGATTCAGCGAAGGTGTACAGTTTTGGTTTGTTTCAAACTCGCTGAGGAAATGGGAACCAAAAAATGTGTTATCCTTTTTATTACTGTTGTTACAAAACAAAAAAACTTTTTAAAAGTGTTTAAAAACGACAAGAAAACCACTTTTTCACTTTCAAATGCGCTGTTCAACAAAAGTGCAAAGAGTGTAAAAAGTTCAAAACCTTTACGAACATTTTAAAATGTGAAGAAAAATTCTTTTGCGAAAAATGTCAATTGAAGTGAGCCCAACACCAAAAGTGTTCCAGTGTGGTTGGCCATAGTACCTCCATTCCAACCAAAGGTCCCATTATTCCAAAAAGGTTACTGAACCGAACGTGTAATTTGGCATTTGTGCGGGCGTGTCACAATGATTGAAACGGAACACACATGCCGTGTTTCGGTGACTCCTTACGTGTTTTGTTGTTCAGCGTGACAGTCCAAAAATGACTATGATTTTGGTGGTAAAGTTTCGCACTCTTCTCAAAATGATTTTACTCTCTTCGAAGACACATCAAAATGCGAGAATTATATTCTCTCATGTCAAGCACAATAATTTACAAGAAGAAACGGAAAACACCGTAAAATCGAGTTTCAAAATCGGGATTTTTTTCCAATGTCGGAACATCCGATTATTTCTCGGTGAAAGTCACACCCGCATAAGAAAAAACATTCTTTGGGAAATTTTTGCTATAAAAACCTGTACACTTTATCAGCCTCTTTTTGAACGCGATCTTACGGCAGTCTACAGCAATCTACAGTAAATTAGTGGAGTTCTTTGACGACGTCCAGAGCACGTACGCCATCCGGGACGCATACGGCGTGAAGTCGCTCAGGAGTTTACCGACGAATTTCGCCTTGTATCCGAGCTCTTTCAAATAATTCACGATCATCAGACAGTTCTCGTCGTGATGCGCGCTGATCGTCCACTTGAAAATGATGTGCGCCACGTTCAATTTGTACAGGAAGCGATAGCCGGTGCGCAGCGTCGCACAGCCAGACGTGTTCATTGTGCTGAGCAGGAGCACCTGCGTTGAAACTAGCATTGCTCTGTGAAGATTTGTGAGGTTTTGTAAAGCTAAGCTGGCTGCAGTTGCAGTTTTTTCATGAAGGTTGCGTCTTGTTATAAAAAACGAAATCGCATATAAAACAAGGAACCCACAGTTAAAATTAAAAAAAACATTTTAAAAAATTCTGAAACAGCAACCTTCAAGCATGTCACTGACCGCGTTGCGCGTCGTCACCCACGGCAGCAGGTCGTCCAGTTTCACAACGGTTCTGTTTCTTTTTTGTCCATCGCCGTTTCCACCGTCCGCGATTTCATCCTGCTGCAAAACGTCCTCCGACGCTCCAACAGCGTACGGCAGCAGCGTGAACTTTGTCGGAAAGTCGTTCACCCGGATTGATTTATGCAAACTACGCACGTAGTTCATGTTCGACTCGGTCGCCACCACTTTCACCATCGTTTTCGACGCGAGCAACGCGTGGAAGCCGAACGCGGCGTTCACGTTCACCAGTGTGACGCCGTTGTACTCGTATTTCGAAAGGAGATTTCGAATCAGAATGCCGATGTCGCGCTCCCACATGCCGAGATCGCGGATGCACTGGAACATCAGGCGGCCTGCGGCCGATTGACTGGCGTTGTTGACGCAGATGACGAACTTGTAGTCGGTCCTCGCGATCACGCACTCGTTCTTCGCCGGCGCCATCGGGATGTTCGCGGCGATCGGCGCCGACAGGTTGTAGGGCACCATCGGGTAGAACTCGCGGCTGATCTCGACCGGGTCCTGGTAGACGTACTCGGAGTCCGGCTTGCTTTCGTTATTGTGCTTTGATGGCGCGTTTTTGTGGGCGTTTTTCGCTTTTTTACTCGTCCACCCGGCCTTGACCGCACTGTAGGACGTGTTCAATTGGCGGTTGAGCGAGAGCAGCCAGAGGATCACGCAGCAAACGACGATCGTGTACGCGGTCTTGTATGCGAAAATGCGCGTTGACCGCCGAATAACCATGGCTGTTTTGGCGGGCTGCTTTCTAAAAGTTGCCGCATCGAACTGGCTCTTTTTGGTCATTTTCACTTTGCTGTGTCGTCATTTTGTTAATTCATTTTGATTTTCTGTGACAAAATGAGGTAAAACGAAATAAACATCTGAAATGAGGACTAAACTCAGTTCAAAACGTGAATATGCATAAAACCACGCTGCTTTTGTACTTTTCCTGGTTGAACACGTAAAGAGAGTTTGTCAACAAAATCGATTTGATTCATTCTGTGACTTGTCGACGCAGAGCTCTCTGGGTTCTCTGCAGTTGCTATGGTACAATCAAAACTGGTGGATTATTTGAACACGGATCAAACTGAAACACGCGCTCTGTGCACAAAAACACGCTTTACTCGAATTTTGTGCCGTTTCAATATTATCGATCGATTGATTTTCATGATTTATTTTAAAATATATCTATGCCGTGATGCATCATTATTAAAAGTAGTTCATGTGCAGTAGCGGTGGCCCCTGCCCTATAATCAATCAATCAATCAATCAAGTTTATTTGTAGGCCAGTTCACATAACACATTCACAAAACTTCCATTATGCAAAACAAACAAACGATGTCACAAAAACTGAAGAAATACACGATTATTGATGAAATTGCTGAATGCATTAATGAAAGCAAGCAAAAAAGTCCGATGCAAACGAATGGGCAGATGACTGCCCGGGATTTCACACAAAGAACAAAATCCACAAAAAGCAACCAACCGTCGACAGTCAGAAACAATGAATGAGAAAAAACGCGCACACACAATTGAAGCATGAGAGAAACAAACCTAACTAAATTGATCATTTTCACACTATCAAAAAGGCTTGGCTTTTAAAATTAGGATTAGGATCAGGTTAGGTTTAGGATTGGGAACCTGCAACGACTCATTGCTTTTTTGCAAGCAACCTCTGCTGATCAGCAATTAAAAAAAATCACTTTTAAGAATGTATACAAATCTCTTTATTCAACGCGCAAAAACAAAATCAAATGACAGCTTATTTAAGCGCTTAGGACAGATTTCTAAAGTTTGCGGCGTATTTACTTCTTGCGGCGTATTTCCTATTTGCTGTTTGGATTTTTCTGCGGCGAGTTTTGGTGGGCGGCGAAAGGATTCTTGCTTGTGGCGAATTTTGGCTCTATCGGTTGCAGTACCGTGGGCGGGGGGGTGGGGGTAGAGATGTAAGGGTCAAAAAAAATTTTTTTTTAAATTTTTTTTTAAAGTAAAAAAATGAGCATTTTTTTATTTTTTTATTAAAAATTTTTGAATTTTTTTCTTTAATGTGCCCTGAAAATGCCGTTTTTGGCATAATTTTTCGAAAGTTCAACAAAAATTTTCTTTGACTTTACCTTGTCACTTAGTCTTCAACGCTGCAGGTGGTATTCTGGATTGATTTATCGACTGTTTTCAGCCTTGGTGAGTGATGATCGACTCGCGCATTGAAGTACTTGAGCGTCGCAAAGGCTAGTTCAACAAATTCCGATGTCGCTAAGGTGAGATAGAAGCAGAGAACTCACATTTACGCATCGTTTTTCAGGATCTCGAAAGGTCGAAATTGCACTGTCTGCCACTGCAAGCGTAACTTCGTTGGTTGCTCGTTGCTGTTTCGCCTCGTGTCGTCAGCATGATCACACCGGTTTGTTGTTGAACTTGTTTCCGTGTTATTTGAGGTGAATTGAGAGGCAAAACACGAGACGTGATGTCGTCGGTGGGAAAATGGGGTCGCCGAAACCAAGTCTGAAATTTTCACCCTCCTCCCATATGAGTGGGGGTCATATGGTAAGTCGGTGGCTCCTCAGATGGTGATATTCGGACTCCCTGAAAAATTCTGAACAACTTTCATTTAAAAAAAATTAAATTTTTTTTTTTAGAAAAAAAATAGAAAATTTTTTTTCTTGACATCTCTAGGTGGGGGGGGGGGGGGTACACTTCCCCAGAGCACCCGAGACCTCCGCGTGGGGGGGGGGGGGTGGGGGAGTCCCGCGACACCCACCCCCCAAAACCTGACACTGGACCATCCACACCCCCCCCCCCCTCGAAATTTGCTAGACACCCCCCACCCCCCCCTAGATGGACCTAAGTAACAGTGACACCCCCCAAAAATTTTCTCGGACCACCCAAAAATCATGAATTTTTGCTCAAAAATCATGATTTTTTTGTCTTTAAAGTCTATAATATAAGCTAAATATATGATAACTTGACATTCTTCATTGTAATTTCAAAGATTTTGCAGCAAAATTTAGCGTTTTTCCTTCAAAATTTAAGCGAAAAAATCTCATGGGTGGGGTGGGGGGTGTGCACCCCCCCCCAGAAAATTTTCTACAATAGTGCACCCCCCCCCCCATGGCCCACGCCTGGGGGGGTGTCACTGTACCATGACTGACACCCCCCCACTAAAAATTTTTTGGCACCCCCCCACGTGACGACACCCTCCCCTCGAAAATTTGCTTTCGCCTTCGGTACTGCTGGCGGAGACCCCCCCCAAAATTTGCTGCACACCCTAAAATTTTTTTCGAAAATAATGATTTTTTGTCTATAAAGTCCATAATATAAGCTGAATGTATGATAACTTAATAATAACTTGATAAAGTCCATAATGTCGCCTCCGTGGCCCGGTGGTTAGCACGTTCGCCTTCAACTCAGAAGGTGACGGGTTCGATCCCCCACGGAGGATGACAAACTGCCGCCAGTAGTGTAGCTCTCTACTCTAATAACTACACTCGCTTTCAACTAAAGCTTTCGGATTCGCTGCCCTACGGGGATATAGCGACCGCAGGCCACCGAAACCGAAATCGGGCTAAGATCACTGGTGCCCCCAGGACAGAGCGGGGCTTAGAGCCTAGAGGCTGTCCCCCTCACGTGGCGAGGGTATTGGTTCCACGGGATGGTGAGCCGTCCGTTCCCCAATCCCACCGGAGTTTGGTACCTTCGGGTTTCCGGAATCGGTGGGGGGCGTGCTTCAAATATATAAAAAAAATAACTTGACCATCTTCATTGTAATTTCAAAGATTTTGCAGCAAAATTTAGCGTTTTTCCTTCAAAATTTAAGCGAAAAAATATCATGGGGGGTGGGTCTAGGGTTAGGGAAAAAAAATCCGGATTTTTTTTTAATTAAAAAAAAATTAAAAAAAAAAATTTTTTTTACAAGTTAGGTTCGTTCGAAGCGTCTCGTCGAGCTGAGTTCATCTAGACTATTTTCAGAACGATCCGGGAAACTATAAGAGCGAAAATCGTGTTTTATTGAAATTATGTCCATTTCATAGAGGGAAAGTTGCATTTTCAACAGTAAAACAGGGCAATTTTTCACGTGTACTTGAATATTGAACCGTTCTTAGTGGTTCCTTTTTAGAAAATTACCAAAATTTGACTGTGTTCAAAAATTCCTGTTTGCTGTAGCTAAGTCGGCAACCCCTGTCGACCCGGTCGCCCCCCCCCCCCAAGACACTTACTTTCAGGTTCAACCAGCTATGCTATCTGCCACATGGCGAGAGCCCACTCTTCAAATCATCGTATCGAAAACACGTACCATGATTTCGCGATCACGTTGCGGGCAACTGACAGACGCAAGTTTAACACGTTAGTTTAGCTCAGCACGCAAGTTTTAACATGTGGCCATGTTATCGGGTATCTGAAAAACGGTCGTGTGATGTGGTATTAACCAACATCTCCGCTCAAATTGTTTAACAATATATCGCACAACTCCATTGTAGACCTATAACATACGCCAATCAACAAGATATCATGTTCATCTCATGGCCTACCGACTGAAAAACATGTTCTAAGTTGCAAGAAAACGATTTCTGAAACGATATTTCAATTCAGTTAAGTCATTTCAACGCTAAAAATTGACTCTAGAAGTCATCCAAATCGAAAAACATGGAGTACGTCGGTCAAAATGACCAAATAATGACATTTACCTAAGCACACAAAGAAGTTGGGAAGAAAATTTGGTTTGAACTTTCAAAAAATTATGCCATAAATCGAATTTTCAGAGCAAAGTAGAAGAAAAATTTTTCAATTTTTTTTTTAAGTTTGAAAAAAAATCTAAATTTAAAAAAAAACGAAAAAAAATAAAAAAAATTTTTTTTTTCAAAGCCCCTAACCCTAGGTGGGTCCCACGTTCCACGTTGGCATATGCGGTCGATCCGATACCGGTCAATCCGGTACGGTCGATCCGGTACCGGTCGATCCGGTACCGGTCGATCCGGTACCGGTCGATCCGGTACCTGGCAATTTTCTAGGGCGGTCGATCCGGTACCAGGTCGATCCGGTACTCGGTCGATCCGGTACCAATTGAAATTTTCAACTGTTTTAGCATTCAATCCAATTTGTTTCTGATTTGTTTTCCATTTTTCTTCGTTTCTCTCATTTTATTTGATGTCTGAAACATTTTACCGCAGGTTTTTTCGTGGGAAATATGAAAATAAAAACAACAGACATTTTTCCTCAACTCCAAAAGAGAACCGAATCAGTCTTCATATTTTTATTTTGTTCTCCTTTTCTTGGTGAGCTGATAATTTTGCAAATTTTCACCGTCTTGGAGCTTTATTCTTCTGGAAAATAGTTCAGAAAATAAAAAAAAACATATGGTACACTTGTTTTGCTTTTTTCAGAATCAGATTACGATTCCCAAAACCATAGTTGTTCTAGGGGGGGGGGGGCTGGGGGGGCCGGCCCCCCCAAAAAAGTTTCGAATCTATCTCTATCAGACAGGTTTTTTCGGCTCAGCTATTATCTATCTAAAAAAATTTCTCAGCCAGCTATCTATCTGAAAATTTTTGTCTTCGAAGACATAAAATGAGTCAATTTTTGACCAAAATTGACCATTTTTGCTCGTAATTGTTGAAAATTTCGCTAATTTTAGGTAAAATACGCGTTTATACTTGATTTTTAGTGTATTTTTAGCATTATTTTGCTATTTTTATAGCTTTTTAGCGTTTTAGCTATCTATCTATCAAATTTCAAATTTTTGACCGGCCCCCCCAAAGTCACATGGCCCCATAGTTGTTCTAGGGGGGGGCCTGGGGGGGGCCGGCCCCCCCCCCCCAAAACATTTTCGAATCTATCTCTATCAAACAGGTTTTTTCGGCTCAGCTATTATCTATCTAAAAAAAATTCTCAGCCAGCTATCTATCTGAAAATTTTTGTCTTCGAAGACATAAAATGAGTCAATTTTTGACCAAAATTGACCATTTTTGCTCGTAATTCTTGAAAATTTCGCCAATTTTAGGTAAAATACGCGTTTATAGTTGATTTTTAGTGTATTTTTAGCATTATTTTGTTGTTTTTATAGCTTTTTATCGTTTTAGCTATCTATCTATCAAATTTCAAAATTTTGACCGGCCCCCCCCCCAAAGTCACATGGCCCCCCCCCCGCGGCCCCCCCCAAAATTTTCCAGCTATCTATCTATCTAGAAAATTTGCTCCAGCTATCTATATCGGCCCCCCCCAACCCCTCGGCTCTGTAACCTGTACGGTGGGGGGGGGGGGGGTGGGGGGGGTACACCCCCCCAGAGCACCCGAGACCGTCGGGTGGGGGGGGGGGGGGGGCACCGTGCCACCCCCCCCCCCTAAAACCGGGCACCCCCCCCCATCGTACCCCCCCCTCGAAAATTTGGACGACACCCCCCCCCCCCCCCCCCATGAAATTTTGTCTGGCGGACACCCCCCCCCCCCCCAAAATTTTCTGCACACCCTAAATTTTTTTTCGAAAATCATGATTTTTTGTCTATAAAGTCCATATGGACTGGTTGGCCTATTAGTCTAAACTACCGTAACCCAAAAAAGTCCATTTCAATTTCTTTTTTATTTAAAAAAAGTTTAAACAACGCTTTTATTGCAAAATTGTGGTTTTGATGTGTCCGTGAACAAAACAAAACTGTCTAGAGCGACATCGTGATCTCACTGCTCACATCACAACATGGATTACGCCGACGAGATTCATTCCACTTCTCCTGTAGGCCTTGACAAAGAGGAATGCGGCGATGCACAGCACAGGCATGATTAGAACATGGTGAAGACACACACACACATTTTTTGCTTTTGACTTTGCAATGACAAGTCGAAATTGACATCAAAATAACTAACAAAATTCAACCGTTTCTGCAACTTTTTGATGATCTCACCAATTCAAAGCAACGCCAAACTTCACAAAAGCGACGTATCTGATGATTGACAGACATTGAACCACAGCAAGTCAAGTATTTCTTTTAAATAAACAATCAAATACCTTCCAATTTTATTACGACATTTTAATCACACCAAGACAAAGATAAGTATCAAAAAACATCACGACCAAGTCCAGAAGAACTTTGAGAAAATCAGCGACCCACTGTCATCCAGTTGCACGTCTTCGTAGTTGTGTCTTGTGTCTATCAAATGCATTCACGCAAGCAAACGTGTTGCAAACATTTTAGAACAGCTGCGAAATTGACGCTTTGAATTTCACTATACTAAAACGACCACCATTGAGCTACTTTAACTTATCAACCCTTCGAGGGAGTGGTTGACGCCCTCGCGGACGTTGTGCGGCAGCGTCACAACGCCATAGGCGCCCGGCTCAGATCAGGTCGGGGTCACAGATCAGGTCGGACAGATAGTCCAGCACCGCTAAATCGTGCTCCACGACGATCACGTAGGTGAACGAAGATTCGTCGAACATGTATTGTCAATTATTTCGGTTCTGCGACTCAATGTGATTGCAGATTTCGAAAGGAAACTAGTTTCAACCGTTTTGTGGCAATTCAAAATTGTTAAAGTAACCCGGTCCTATTTAGGGGACTCGAATCATTTTACTAAGTTTGAATTCCCGCGTCATGCATGAAACTGTTTACCCTATCTATGCGCGCATTGAGTTTCTGAGCCAAAATAAAAAATACTAGCTGCAAATGGGGGGATAAAGAACAGTGAGTTGGTTTTGAAAAAAATCCATGTGAATGTCGTTTCAGAAATAAAAGTTCTAGAAACGTTTCAGCCTGACCAGCTTTGTAGGAGTGCTTTGGACTCGAGAACAAAATCAAACATACACATCAGCATTCTGTACACAAACGATCGCGATCGCGAAACGCTGCATTTCACCGCCTGATAATTCGTCGATGCTGCGATCCAATAAATTGTCAGCTCTGAAAAAAAGCATTCGGAAAACTAATTTTAGCGACACTCAAAACAACGCGCAACTCGCTGAATGGTTGCTATCGGAATCAGATCGCTGACTAACCCGACCGCCCCGACCTACCAAACGCAGCCAATCAGCGTGCCAGATTTAAATTTGGAAAATTTTCGACACGACAAAACAATTTAATTCTCACGTTCACATAGCGTTCCCGTATTTTGACCCGCTGATTGCCTGAACATCAAGATACAGCCAATCATCATCAGCCTGGATAGTGGATTGAAGATCCAAAAACCCAAAAATTCGGTAAACTCCAAAGAGATGCACCGAGCTCCGCACAAATCTTGTCCATCGCTTTTCGCTCGTCCTTTTTCTCGAACATCGTCCTGACCTTGCCCTTCGCCGATCTGATCAACGTACTGCGGCTTATGAACCGCCTTCAGATTGTCCTCGAAAATTTTCGTGAAATAACTCTGCAGTTCAGAGCCGCGTAAATACTGCAGCACCTCCGTCTATTCTGGAAAGGCCTGAAAATGTACCAGCACAGAGTTTGTGAGCACAGAGTTTAGTTTACTGTATTGTCTTTCCTTTCAGTTTTGCGAAAGCAATGCGTTCTCTGAAATGCTTTTGGAGACGTTTGGGCCGCAGATTCAGCATGAATGATGACGTGAGGCGCTACAAAACGCACGAGGTCAGGTTCGGCTCGGGCTGTAAAATGCTGCAGCGCTGACGCCACTTCACTTCATCACGTTAAAACTGCCTCCTGTAGATCAGGACAGAGCGGGGCTTAGAAGCAGGGTTAAGGCCCGTTTAGCCGTCCGGACGTTGACGCACGTCGCCGTACAGACAGACACGGACGCATAAACGATGACGTGAGATGAAGTGACGTGCCGCATGGTTTTAGAATTTTTGCTCGTTTATGCGTCCGTACGGCGACGTGCTTCGACGTGCAGACAGATACGGACGCATAAACGATGACGTGCCGTGAAGTGACGTGCCGTGACGTGCCGGATGGTTTTAGAATTTTTGCTCGTTTATGCGTCCGTACGGCGACGTGCGTCGACGTTCAGACAGATACAGACGCATAAACGATGACGTGACGTGCCGTGACGTTGCATTTTAGGTTCTGCCCTAAAAAGCCGTACGTCAGCGAGCAAAATTCAATCAAGTTGTGTGCCAAATTGAAATTGAATATATGCGACAACAACCAATTTTGACTGGAGAATGGAGATTGCAACTCAAATTCGAAACAACCCACAGATTCAAGTCTTTTGAAATTTCGTCTTTCGCTCAAGTCTTTTGAGCAGTTCATTCAATGCAGAGCAGAAGAACAGGCGGAAACACATTGTGTTTTTCAACAGTGCGCGTGCACAAATGGTTTGCTGCGGCTGCACAATTGCTTTGCAGCAATAACACGGACTATACAGCCAGCAGTAACCACGACACCATGGCGCAGTGGTTCGTTCAGGGTTCGACTCTCAGAATGTGCAGATGAAATTTTCGCATTTTTTGCCGCACGACAAATTCTTTGGTGTTCTGCGGATTGCTATGATTTCAAAACAAAGTCACTCACAAATTTGCATCCAGCCCTTCAGGCTCTGTTATTTTGTGTGTATAGCCAGGGAATCGGCTAATTGCTTGGTGATCGTGATGCATACATTTTGTGCAAACCTTTATCAGCCTCCACACAGCAATGCCTGCACAGAAAGCATGCATCACGTGACCACCAACCAATCAGCTGATTCACTATAATTTAGAGTTCGTCTGTGGAGTTCATGTGATGGCTGAAACTCACTGAATTAGTGAATTCACTGAATAAAAGCTAAACTGCTGACATTTTTGTTTGAGAATACAGAAAATAATCAGAAAAATTGTCTATTGATAAAATTGATAAAATCGAACTTTGACGCACGGCTTTTTAGGGGAGAACCTAAACCCTTCCTTCACGTCACGGCACGTCACGTCATCGTTTATGCGTCCGTATCTGTCTGAACGTCGACGCACGTCACCGTACAGGGGCATAAACGAGCGCGAGTTCTAAAACAAGACGTGACGTGCCGTGACGTGCCGGATTGCTCTTTTTTGCAGCATAAACGAGGTTTGACGTGACGTGACGTGCCGTGCCGGATGCAAATACGGACGGCTAAACGGGCCTTTAGGAAAAACAAATTTTCGAATTTTTTTAAATTAAAAAAAAATATTTTTTTACAAGTTAGGTTTGTTCGAAGCGTCTCGTGCGCTCGTCAAGCTGAGTTCAACTTCAAATTTGAAAAAAACCCGAAACTAAAAAAACGAAAAGAAATTCAAACCCCCTTACCCTACTTAGAGGCTGTCCCCTTCACGTGGCGAGAGTATTTGTTCCACGGGTATGCTGAACCGTCCGTTCCTAGTTTTTTTTTCAAAAAGTCGGTTCTGCAATTTGCAGAAATCTGCTAAAAAATTTCTGCAAAAAACCCGACGTTTTTCTGCAAAAACCAGGTCAGTTCCCCAAACCCACCGGAGAATGATACCTTCGGGTTTCGGGAATCGGTGGGGCGTGCTTCAAATAAAAAAAACTTCAACTGTATTGCTCATCTCATTGAAGCACTTCATGTCCATGCGACTGCTGGCGAGTGGCGATGTGGAGGCCGAATGCGAGTTTTTTTTGTACGCGCGCCGGTTCCGGAAACCCGCAGAGTTCCGTTTCGACTTTTTCCTTGTTGGAACGTTCGATCTCTCCACCAGACGGCGACGGCTAATCTGAAAAAAGCACGTCACTTCAGCAAAATCGAGCAACAATAATGTCCGGAATAAAAACATAAAAATAGTACTGTCCGTAGCGTTGCTTGCGGCGCGACGTTGACAGATCGGAAAACGAACTACGTCGCATTCGGCGGAGTCTGTTTGTCTCGCCTTCGTCTCGTCATCAAGCCATTCTCTTCATCATGGTGACGAGACGACTGACGACGGCCGTGCCGGACGGCCCCATGTCCATAGTTGTTCTAGGGGGGGGGCCTGGGGGGGGCCGGCTAGGGTTAGGGGCTTTGAAAAAAAAAATTTTTTTTTTATTTTTTTTTTCGTTTTTTTTTAAAAAAAAAATTTGGATTTTTTTTTTCAAACTTAAAAAAAAAATTTGAAAAATTTTTCTTCTACTTTGCTCTGAAAATTCGATTTATGGCATAAATTTTTGAAAGTTCAAACCAAATTTTTTTCCCAACTTCTTTGTGTGCTTAGGTACATGTCATTATTTGGTCATTTTGACCGACGTACTCCATGTTTTTCGATTTGGATGACTTCTAGAGTCAATTTTTAGCGTTGAAATGACTTAACTGAATTGAAATATCGTTTCAGAAATCGTTTTCTTGCAACTTAGAACATGTTTTTTCAGTCGGTAGGCCATGAGATGAACATGATATTTTGTTGATTGGCGTATGTTATAGGTCTACAATGGAGTTGTGCGATATATTGTTAAACAATTGGAGCGGAGATGTTGGTTAATACCACATCACACGACCGTTTTTCAGATACCCGATAACATGGCCAAATGTTAAAACTTGCGTGCTGAGCTAAACTAACGTGTTAAACTTGCGTCTGTCAGTTGCCCGCAACGTGATCGCGAAATCATGGTACGTGTTTTCGATACGATGATTTGAAGAGTGGGCTCTCGCCATGTGGCAGATAGCATAGCTGGTTGAACCTAAAAGTAAGTGTCTTGGGGGGGGGGGGGCGACCGGGTCGACAGGGGTTGCCGACTTAGCTACAGCAAACAGGAATTTTTGAACACAGTCAAATTTTGGTAATTTTCTAAAGAGGAACAACTAAGAACGGTTCAATATTCAAGTACACGTCGAAAATTGTCCTGTTTTACTGTTGAAAATGCAACTTTCCCTCTATGAAATGGACATAATTTCAATAAAACACGATTTTCGCTCTTATAGTTTTCCGGATCGTTCTGAAAATAGTCTAGATGAACTCAGCTCGACGAGACGCTTCGAACAAACCTAACTTGTAAAAAAAAATTTAAAAAAAAAAAAAAAAAATTTTTTTAATTTAAAAAAAAAATCCGGATTTTTTTTTTCCCCTAACCCTAGGGCCGGCCCCCCCCAAAAAATTTTGAATCTATCTCTATCAAACAGGTTTTTTCGGCTCAGCTATTATCTATCTAAAAAAAATTCTCAGCCAGCTATCTATCTGAAAATTTTTGTCTTCGAAGACATAAAATGAGTTAATTTTTGACCAAAATTGACCATTTTTGCTCGTAATTCTTGAAAATTTCGCTAATTTTAGGTAAAATACGCGTTTATACTTGATTTTTAGTGTATTTTTAGCATTATTTTGCTGTTTTTATAGCTTTTTAGCGTTTTAGCTATCTATCTATCAAATTTCAAAATTTTGACCGGCCCCCCCCAAAGTCACATGCCCCCCCCCCCCGCGGCCCCCCCCAAAATTTTCCAGCTATCTATCTATCCAGAAAATTTGCTCCAGCTATCTATATCGGCCCCCCCCCAACCCCTCGGCTCTGGAACAACTATGCCCATGTCCCAAAATTTCTGTCGCCTTCTATACCAATAAGCATCTCACTTTGATTCGATTTTGATTGATTTGATATTGTTGGCGATAATAAAAAAAAACAAAAACAAAAAACAAACCAAAAAAGCTCTTCCACTTTCCACATCTAAATCCAATTCCACACCTTCCAAAGTGCAGCTGCAGCCTGCAAAGCGTAGTGAAAGTGAACAAATGTCAGTTTGTTTTCTATGTGTCTCATTTTGTCGCTTTGTTCCTTTTTTTGGGTTTGCTCTTCTCCTTTAGTTTGGTCGCTATGGTTTGTTCCACAATGTTCCAGTGCTCGGTGCGTGCGCAATCTGCTCTCAGCCAACGGTACGGTACGTGCGATGCGATGATCATGATCCCGTTTAGACTATTAGGATACCGCATAATATAAGCTGAATATATGATAACTTGACCATCTTCATTGTAATTTCAAAGATTTTGCAGCAAAATTTAGCGTTTTTCCTTTCAAATTTGAGCGAAAAAATTTCATGGGGGGGGGGTGGGGGTAGAGATGTCAAGAAAAAAAAAATTTTCTATTTTTTTTCTTTTTTTAAAAAAAAAAAATTTTTTTTTAAATTTTTTTTTTTAAAAATGAAAGTTGTTCAGAATTTTTCAGGGAGTCCGAATATCACCATCTGAGGAGCCACCGACTTACCATATGACCCCCACTCATATGGGAGGAGGGTGAAAATTTCAGACTTGGTTTCGGCGACCCCATTTTCCCACCGACGACATCACGTCTCGTGTTTTGCCTCTCAATTCACCTCAAATAACATGGAAACAAGTTCCACAACAAACCGGTGTGATCACGCTGACGACACGAGGCGAAACAGCAACGAGCAACCAACGAAGTTACGCTTGCAGTGGCAGACAGTGCAATTTCCACCTTTCGAGATCCTGAAAAACGATGCGTAAATGTGAGTTCTCTGCTTCTATCTCACCTTAGCGACATCGGAATTTGTTGAACTAGCCTTTGCGACGCTCAAGTACTTCAATGCGCGAGTCGATCATCACTCACCAAGGCTGAAAACAGTCGATAAATCAATCCAGAATACCACCTGCAGCGTTGAAGACTAAGTGACAAGGTAAAGTCAAAGAAAATTTTTGTTGAACTTTCGAAAAATTATGCCAAAAACGGCATTTTCAGGGCACATTAAAGAAAAAATTTCAAAAATTTTTAAAAAAAAAAAAAAAAAAAAAATGCACATTTTTTTTTAATTTTTTTTTAAAAAAAAAATTAAAAAAAAAATTTTTTTTTTGACCCTTACATCTCTAGGTGGGGGGGGGTGGACCCCCCCCACAGAAAATTTTGAAAAAATGCACCCCCCCCCCATGGGACCCCCCTGGGGGGGTCCCACGTTACCATAGGTTGGACCCCCCCTCACTTTTTGGTCGGCACCCCCCCCCACGGTACCGGACCCCCCCCCCGCCCCCCCCCCCCTCGAAAATTTTTTTTGGGCCCACGGTACTGTCTGGAACAACTATGCATGGCCCCCCCCCCCGCGCCCCCCCCCCAAAATTTTCCAGCTATCTATCTATCTGGAAAATTTGCTCCAGCTATCTATATCGGCGCCCCCCCCCCCCCCTCGGCTCTGGAACAACTATGCCCAAAACCAACCAAGTGTCGCAAGTCGTCGTCGTCTCATATCGTATCATCAACAATCGTATCAATAATCAACCAAAGAAAAATCGAAAACATAACGAATTGAACGCTAAAAACCCGTAAAACAGCTGAAAATTTCAATTGGTTGGTACCGGATCGACCGAGTGTCCGAGTACCGGATCGACCTGGTACCGGATCGACCGCCCAAGAAAATTGCCAGGTACATCGACCGGTACCGGATCGACCGGTACCGGATCGACCGTACCGGATCGACCGGTACCGGATCGGTTACCATGGTTTGGACCCCCCTCACTTTTTGGTCGGCACCATACCCCCCTTCGAAAATTGTTTTGGACCCACGGTACTGCTTGGCTTGGCTTGCATAGTTGTTCTAGGGGGGGGGCCCAAAAAAATTTCGAATCTATATCTATCAAACAGGTTTTTTCGGCTCAGCTGTTATCTATCTAAAAAAATTTTTCAGCCAGCTATCTATCTGAAAATTTTTGTCTTCGAAGACATAAAATGAGTCAATTTTTGACCAAAATTGACCATTTTTGCTCGTAATTCTTGAAAATTTCGCTAATTTTAGGTAAAATACGCGTTTATACTTGATTTTTAGTGTATTTTAGCATTATTTTGCTGTTTTTATAGCTTTTTAGCGTTTTAGCTATCTATCTATCAAATTTTAAAATTTTGACCAGCCCCCCCCAAAGTCACATGGCCCCCCCCCCCGCGGCCCCCCCCCCAAAATTTTCCAGCTTTCTATCTATCTACAAATTTGGCTCCAGCTATATATAGCCCCCCCCCCCCCCAACTAGGGTTGTTAAAAAAAACAAAAATCGTCATTTTTGTTTTTTTTTTAAATTTAAAAAAAAAATTTCAAAAATCAAAGTTGTGCTAAATCAATCAGGGAGTCCGAAGAACCACATAACATATGATATGCAAGCGCCTCCCGAATGACTCCCGTATGGCGGAACTTTGCAGATTTTGTTTTGGTGACCTCAATTACCCCTTTTCCAAACCGTCACCATGCCTCTTCTTGTGTTTTGACCTCCAAAACGTCACTAATTGTCCCCAGCTAAGCTAATGCTGAAGTGAAGACAAACATACCGCCTTGAAATTCGATCAATTCTTCTGATGGTGTCGCGACGACACGACAAAAAAAATTTTTTTTTTTAATTTTTTTTAACCCCCCCCCCTACACTATTTTAATTTTTTAACAATTCTTTTTTTCAACGTTTTCGCTTGCAATTGCAGCAGCACGAGTGGACCGTGGACGACGATATCGGAGATCGCGTCGGCTTGTATATTTTGCGGACAGAAAAAGAAATTTAACCGTGCAAAAAGATCGAATCTATAACGATGGGATCACGGGCGTATTTCAGCGACGAGAACAAAGTGTACGTCGGTGGGCTGCCGCCGGATGCAGCCAATCATGACTCGGCCGTCATGGACATGAAACAGGAGGTAAATTGTTGTGTTCCTTTTTACTTTCTCAAAGATTCGTGTTGAAAAACGAGAATAGGGGCGAAACAGCGTTGCAAAAGCAAAACAAATAACGAAACGAACGAACTTTTGTTTAATCGGTTAGTTGAGTATTCAAAAAACAATGTCTTTTCTCGTGTTGCGCATGCAATGGCCGGCAAATCCAATGTTTTTGTGTTTGTTTGTGTTCCAGCTGGACGACATCTTCAGCAAGTACGGCCGTCTGCGCAACGTCTGGATCGCGCGTCGCCCGCCCGGCTTCGCGTTCATTCATTTCGAGGACATTCGCGACGCCGAGGATGCCGTGCGCGCGCTCGACGGAACGTTCGTTCTTTTTCAATTCGCTTGTTGCATGCATTTGTTGATAAATATTGAAACTTTTTTGTTTTTTCATAGTTTTCATTTTTTTCATGGTCCAAGCCGCATTTTTCTGCTAAAAAGGAAACTTGAAAAAATGCTTACTTTTTCTTGCCAGTCGCATCTGCGGCGCGCGCGCTCGCGTGGAAATGGCGAACGCTCGCAATCGTCGTGGCGGCGGCGGCCGCGGTGGCGGTGGATACGGAGGGGGCGGCGGCGGTGGATACCGCGGGGGTGGACGCGGCAGGTGAGCGCTGTGCCTTTTCGTTTGTCGAACATTATTGTCGATGTTTGTGATCTGTCTGTGGTACGTATGTACACATTTTCATTTCTCTAAATCTCATCACTTAAGGTGTTTTTTGGAGAAGAATGGAAAACCAACGTTTGTTTGTCGATCAGAACATTTTGACTGATTTCTGTTCACGTTTTTCAGTTGATATCAGTCAACCAATCAACCAAGCCCAGAGAATAATACCGGAACGCGCGCGAGCGTCTGTCGAGAGAGAGAGAACTACCAAAAAATAAAGCTTCTGAGCTTCTGAGAGCTCTCTGCTCGGCCGTGTGTCCGTGTCCACCACTAAGCCTCCAATGCACACACACGCTCGTCGCTACGCGTCTTTTGTCTTTCTGTGTCTGCCGCAATCTCTCTGCCAAAATCTGCACCGTTGCGTTGGCACACCAGTCAATCAATCAGTGAACTTCGTTTGCAATCTGCTGCAAACCGCAGCCAGCGCGTCCGGTGGTAGCTGCACCAAAAATTTGTGACTGAAATGAACGTTCGTGCGTTCACCAATCACAAATTTCAAATCTACGCGACGCTACGCAACGCAACGCAACACCGCCTTCTTCAATAAACCGCGAAAACTTCTTGAATCTTCGGGGATATACAAGGCCTCATGAGAGAAAACCGCTGATTGAAAGTGTGGAGAACAGAATAGAGTGGAAACTTGTGCTGAGCAGAAAGTTTTTTTTTAAACGGGAACTTTTTGACGAACTAGACTGGGACTAGCGGCTGATCTTCTGCGGTCCGATCCGTTAAAGCTAATAGCGACAAGGCTAGGGGTGGTAAAAACGGTTTTTTTTCAAATCCATGTATATAAAACGGTTTTTTATACCGCGTCCGGTTCTTTATACCCGGTTTTTTTACCGACCCAGTATCTGAAGAATCCTGTGATTGCGACAATTTCTGGTACTCTGATTTTACGCAAACCGCCGAATAATGAGTAAAAGACCACAATTCTAGCCAGAAACTGTATGTGTTTCAATGGAAACGTATTCCAATCTTGATTTTAGTTGAATCGGTAGCGCTTAGAGAGAATGCAGCATCAGAAAAATTATCAGATGCGAGAAAACAAAAAAGCTAACGCAAGACAGATTGACATGTGCAACAGCAAGGAATGTGATACATGCAAATCAATTGAACTGACACGATCGAGAGATATGTAACTGCACAACAATTTTACCGCATTTCTAAACACAAAAGATCACCGAAAGACAAAAAGAATCATGAACCGCACAGACGAAAGAAGTTAATCAAGAACAAAATTGAAAGAGCAAAAAAAATCAGATGGAGATTCGGGTCACTATCACCAGTACAACAGCACGAAGACATCACCAACAAAACTTTGAGCAATTTCCGAGTCCAAAGACACAAAATTTCAAGAAATTTGACTGAATAAATATCGCGGCATTTCTCGTTTATTGTTGAAAATTTAACCGAATTCTGAAAAATAACCAAATCTTTGCTGTGTTAGTTTCTTCACTTTGTCAACAAAAGAACCAGCATAAAAAGCGCAAGCGGCAGATTTAAAGCGGAAAAAGCGTGAAGCTGTTAAACTATGAAACACAACATTGCCATGTAGACCAAACTTGAACAGATAAACAAAGAACAAAGCTGGAAAATGAAGCGAACGCCGACCAGAGCCAGCCCATTGGCGGTCGACCGAGATGGGACATGGAAGGAGAGGCACACGGGTCTCAGGGTGCTTTATTTATACCAAGAGCGTGAATTGTGTTCTCCAGAACATCAAGTTATGAAGTGGCGAAAGTGAAAAATTGAAATGGATGTGCGGAATACAGTGCATTTTGAGTGATTTCAAAAATTGAAATTTGGGTTCTTCGGCGGTATAAAAAACCGGAAAAAAAAACAAAATTTACGCGGTAAAATATCGGTAAGATATTTTGGCCCTTTTTGGCGCTGGTTTAAAAACCGTTTTTATACCGTTTTTTATACCGAAAAAAAACCGTTTTTTATACCGACCCACCCCTACAAGGTACCCAACAGTATTACCTATTTTTGGTACTGCGACTCAATGCGTTTGCAAAAAATAGATTAGGAATCAAATTTCATGTGTGAGTTTGACGCGGCAATTCAAAACCACCAAAGATACGACACGTTCAACGTGGGCGATTTGTCGGTTGCCGCGTCAAGCGTTCAACAGACGCGTCGAGTGGCAGAACCAACGATCCCTCGAAACTGCAAATCAACCAAGTTGTAGAATGGTTCTCTGCATTTCGGCCTTGGCAACATCATGTGCAGAAGAGGGGTGGCCAACAAAAGTCTTGCTCGACCGCTTGCTTGTCAGCCAGTTTCGCACAACTTTCAATCAACCTCAACACCGAACCACGCTCGCAGCAGGTCGCGTTCTCGTTCGCCGCGTCGCTACAGTCGCTCGCCGGACGGACGTCGCGGCCGGGGCAGCCGGTCGCCGGTGGCACGCGGTGGCTCGCGTTCACCGGTGCGTCGTCGTCGATCCAGCTCGCGCTCGCCCGGCAATCGCAGTCGCTCGCGCGATTGAGCGGACGGCACGACGATTTTTGGGTGGTGGTAGACTGTGCGGTGATCATTGGCGTTTACTGTTCTGTTACGGAACGGATGATCAGTGTAACAATCAGTGTTATGTCGGATTGTTGGTTTGAATGGTTTTATTCGCTTTCCGTTTTCTCGTTTCTCGCTGTTTTTTATCCTTTTTTGGAAATGGTATAATATGGTGTCGTGTGGCATTGATCGTGAGCAGCGAACTGTCGTGTTGGAATATCATTCTTTGTGGCAATGTGTGCTGCAGTTCGTTTTTGTGGCAAGTTGCTAACTGAAAACAGTAAAATAATTCTCGTGGTCGTCTTTGTGTTTGTCGTATATTTTGTCGTTTGTTTGTTTCTGTCAGTTACTTTTTGTGTGTTTTGTATTTTTTTAATTTTGTATCTGTCTTTGAGCATTTTTGCTTGAAGTATCTGATCCCATTTACGAGTACTATTCCATGAACACTACTATTTCGCCATTTTGAGTTCATCATTAAACGCGCAAGCGCTGCGGAAAGAAAATGAGAATCGTAAAAACAACTTGTTTTTGGCGAGTAAATTTTGTTGCGACTTTGTCTTGTTTTTTTGCTGATCTGGACTGTTGACATCAAACCAACCACAATTAATGTTTTTTTGTGTGTGTGTTTAATTTGATTTTCGCAATTTCTCGTTTTTTTTTTCACCAAAACCCCAGAGTCGCTGATGAGATATCGTGCGCAGGTAGAAACCGAAAGTTATTACCATGTTATCAGGAATCAGATTGCTGGAGATTTTTGAATTGTTGAATGGAGAATGTTGTGCGGCTGAAAGTGTCTGTGTTGGTTTGCTTTGGTTCTTGTTTGCAGCAAGCATAACATACTTTCGTCCATTTTTTTGAGTTCTGTAAATTTTCTGCTTTTTTCTGTCCTATTTTATGAGCCATGAAATGAAATTGGAATGAAACTGTCTGTCTATTGATGCAACTGACTCGGAGGCGCTTCGAGAAAAAAGCGATTTGAACTACTTTTGCGAATTAAAAACAAAAGTGACGACGGCTTTTCAGTGCAATGTGCCATATTGTGGCTTGTGAGAAAAAACATGGAACTGCTGCTACCCGAGCCCAGCCGGGTTCCTGTAAACACCGGAAGAAATTTGATCCATTTGCTTACCGTTTGAGCATAAAGAAAACGGATTTGTCGTGTTTGATCGAGACGCAGAACAGCTGTGGTACGTTTTTTATTCGTCGTGAAACCTTTACGTTTCTTTTTGTGAAAGTCGGTTCTTTAGTTTTCGCTGTTTTATGGCTGCTATCAGTCTGGTTGTTTCTTTTCGTTTTGGTTTTCGCAAGAAAGCTCGACGAAAGCCAATAAAACCGCAAATTGTCTTCTGATCGAATGCCATTTCTGATCCAATAACAGCAGTGTGTTCCTTATAACGCGGTCGGCGGAATAGCTGCAATACCATACACACAAGCTAAACTGATATGCCAAGTTTGCATTCACATTACGGGCATTTATGGCCATGGTTTTTTTTCAGACGGACACAGTGACTGAATCGGTTGTGCGGTTCTTCATATCAGCTGCAACGCCGGCCGCTGCTGGACACACGCCAATTCCCACGGGCCACAAACGTGAAAGACGAAAACGGCGATTTTCACAGAAAGTGGTCAACGAATGTCATTTTGAAAGTTTTCTCTTTTGGAATCTTTGATTTCCGCCCGAACTTTAGGAGCAGCACGTTTCATGCCGCAGCCGAATCGGTTTGTTTTGCACGGTGCGGTTTTTGCGCGTGCGCCCCTTGTGTCGTTTGAGTTGGAGACAACCAGCGTGAAACCGCAACTTTCGTGGCGGCTAATGATATTTGGGTTTGCTCACATGTTCCCTCTTAGTCGCCTACACACAAAAAAAGCTTTTCCCGCGCTGCGTTCTCACTGACGAACTATCCGTGACTTTTTTTAGTCAATTTTTTTTCTTGATAATCGTCGATCTGAAACGTTGCGATATGACAAGTTTTGTTTGAGGAGTGCTCATGTGTGTGGGGTGACATTTGTATTCATCTTGGTTGCACGTGGTGGTGCCCTTTGATGCATGTTGCCTGGAATGAACACAACTTTGTCGGTTGTTTAGAAAAGTTAAAAGTGGTTGTCTGCAGTTTTCTAGATGAAAACGGCGTCTTAAGCGCCATTCATGGAGGTTGAAGCGCGCTGAAGCGCGCTGACGCGCTTCACTTTGCTACACATTCACGAAGCAAAAAAACAGCGCGCTTCAGCGTGCGTCAGCGCGCTTCAGTTTTGGAGCACATGCGCATTCACGGACGCGCGCGCTGAAGCGCGCTGACCAGCTTCATCGTGAATGAAGAAATGAAGCTGCGTCAGCCGCTGCGGCTTTTTAGGTTTTTTTGCCCATTCACGAACGCGCGCGCTGAAGCGCGCTGACGCGCGCTGAAGTGCGCTATCATGAATGATGAAATGAAGCTGCGTCAGCCGCTGCGGCATTTGATGTCCGGACATCAAATTTGTGTGTGCAAAGTCGCTGATTGTTGCTGTCAGTGACAATCTTTCACAAATGTTGCAAGACTTTTTTGTTAAATCATTTAGTACTTTTCTGACAGATTCTGAACAGTATTGTATAGCGTAATTAGTCTCAAAATAAGTGTGACAGTGAGAATACGAATACTCAACAAAGCATAAAAGTAGTGCAAGAAATTTATGTGAAATTTATGTGAACTGTACCCGTGCGACGGTGTGGGGTACTGATTTGCGCAGCCCTTAAAACCGGTGTGCAGCCCGCAAGAACAAGCTTTGCTAGCTTTGCTTCATTGCAAAAAAAGTTTCCTCAACGGCAGCACATGATTAGTGAATGTTGCACAAATCAAAAGATCAAAACATTCACTGAAACGGCGAAAACAACGAATCGAAGCGGTATATAGTGTGTACTAAACAGCACGTACGGAGACAACACAGACAACAGCACAAAACGATAAAACTGAATGACATTTAATGAACAAACACCTAGAGAGGTTCCCACCTGTCAACTACTATAGTGCAGTGGTAACATGTTGTGCCTGTCAGCACAGAGGCCAAAGTTTGAAACCCGTCTGAGCCCAGTTGCTTTTATCGTTTTTATCTGTTGGTTTCTTTCACAAACGCAGCACAATAAAACTTACTGTATTCCTCAATTAATTTAATTTTACCACAATTAAATTCATTCCCTTTTTGGTCTGCATCTATCACAATTGAAAGCGCAGAAATTATGCAAATACGTTTCATTTTTCAGACAAGCCGCTGCGGCATTTGGGGTCCGGACATCAAAAGCCGCAGCGGCTGACGCAGCTTCATTTCTTCATTCATGATGAAGCTGGTCAGCGCGCTTCAGCGCGCTTCAGCGCGCGCGTTCGTGAATGGACAAAAAACCTAAAAAGCCGCAGCGGCTGACGCAGCTTCACTTCAGGCCGCTTCATCATTCATGATGAAGCGCGTCAGCGCGCTTCAGCGCGCGCGTTCGTGAATGGGTAAAAAACCTAAAAAGCCGCAGCGGCTGACGCAGCTTCATTTCTTCATTCATGATGAAGCTGGTCAGCGCGCGTCAGCGCGCTTCAGCGCGCGCTTGCATGAATGGGCCTTTAGGTTTTAAATTTTAGATCTGTTTCACAAATTAGGTCAGATGATTACGTTCAGCTATGATCCTTTGTTTTGGCCCCGCAACTGAATGCGCCCATGGACAGGTAAACAGTTGCATGCAGGGCGCGGGAATTCAAAATGGGTAAAGTGATCCGAGTCCCCCACTTAGGACCGAGTCGCTTAGGCGACTTTGAATTGCCACATAAAGATTGAAACTAGTTTTCTTTTCTCGTCTGCACACGCATTCAGTCGCAGAACTTGATTAGAATTATTACGGTTGCAGCTTTATTTCACGATCTTTCTTTTACGTTCCAGAAACACAGTTTATTGCTCAACATCAAATGCACGATTCAACGACTTGCACCAAGTGATACTACAGCAAAAGTGAACACTAATACCAAACTGTAAAACAAGCAAATACGTGATGCCTTATATCCACTAACAACGCATGCTACCAACAGACCAGACACCCAAACAACACAATGTTACATGAAGCTTTAAGCTACAACAGTGTAAGCTAGCACAGACAGTGCACACGTTGTAATAGTTACACGTTGTATCAAGCGCATAGTGTAAGCAAACCGTTACGTCACGACAGAACTAAAGAAAAATTGATGTTGCTACCATGCCATCATTGTCAATCGTAGTGCCACTTTCACAAATCCACTCATTCCATTTGCATTATGTCATCAATTTCAGATGCACTTTTCGCCGTTTCTGTCATACATTATTTGAGACAAATTTCATGATGGTCATTGAGCCGTGAAAGGGGGCGACACAGCTGCGTTCCACTTTTAGGCGCTGTTGAGCGTTTTTATTTCGTTTTCTCATTTTGCGCCCAGATGTTGCGCTCACTTTGGTTTTATTAAAGCATGCCGCTCTGTTGTTTTTGTGCATTTTACTCATTTATAGTTTGTGCCTACCGACAGAATGCGGAACTCCGTGTTCGCAGCATTACCCTTGTCTCTGCGTCTGCCCACACGTTCTTACTTTGATCACTTCCTTCTTGTTTTTTTCAAGCCCGCCGCCAGCATTCATCAGAGCAACAATAATCGGCCATAATAAAAACCGTTTTTTTTCGGCGTCCATTCGAAATCACTTTGAGTCACCGGAACGTCATTGCGACGGGTAAAATGACGGAAAATTGCTTCCATTGAGCCGCCCATAAATTGAAATCATTGCTCAAGTGCTGTGTTGGTTGTTGTTTTTGTTCTTGGGTCATTAAAGTCATCCGTTCGGGTTGTGGAGCGGGGAAGAGGGTGCGATTAGGTGGCGAACGTTCAATTGGAATTCTGTTTTTGGGCAGTTAAATTGACAGTCTCAATCGTGAGCGTCACAGTCCACAAGACTGGGAGACCTCAACTTCGGTTTTTCAAAGGCCATTATCAAAGTTTCATTTTATAAAGATTGGGGATATCTCAGATTGTGAAACGTTGTCCCACGTTGTCGTGTGACTCAAACGAAACGACTGTTTTGCGCCCCGCATTTAGAACGACGTGCGTTCCGTGCGTACGTAAGAAAAACTAATTGCTAAACGCGCCTTTAGTATTGGTGTGTTGAATTGGCATTCGATTTATTTTGAAGTTGACTATATGAGAATTGCACTTTTTCGTTTTTAAAAGTTAGGCACCGGACACTCATTTCATGTGGCTTTCGACAGCAAAAAAGCGTTGGTTGTGTGAGAGCAATATTTCTCTGACGGTCGCTTTTCTGTCCGTTTCATAGCGTGATCATAAGTCGTTGTGGTTACTTGACTTTCCAAAACTGCCGCGAACATAATTCGCAATACAATAATTTGCTACTTGACAAGCGTCACTAGCAAAATGGTCTGACATTTTTCAAGTGCCTGTGTGACAGCCGTTTCAATGCTATCAAATCAAGCTGTTGTTTCTTTTCCATTCGATGTTGATGAGCGAGCATATGATTTGGCTGGTTGTGGGGTTTTTAAAAAACGCATAAAAACAGCACGGAAACGAATATGCGGCGCACTTCGCTTCAGTTATGTCATCACATGCTGTGTTGCCTTGCTTTTGTTTCCAAATATAGCTGTCGTGTCTGGTGCTTTTTGCAGGAGGATTACATATGAATATCAATATGGCACCCGGAACTAAACGCACATTCAGAGCGGCCCCCGATACAGAAGAAAGAGGCGATTTTTTGCGGAGCAATTGTTGGGTTATAAACAGCGCAACAAAGTGCGTGTCTCATATCTGTCCGTGTGTCGTTTTTCATCATTGTTGGTTTCTGGAGTGGCCGCCGCATCAAACTACACTGAGGCCGCTTTTCTTTTAAGCTCCATTTTTCTTGCTATCTCAAACAAGCACGCACACATCTCGGCGCGCTGGGGTGTACAAATCAGTGGTGCATGTCGTGTTTGCAACGGACAAGTTTTCTCTGAATATTTTGCTTCGTTTTCCTCTGTTCGCAGTTCTTGTGTGTGGATCTGGGGTGTGTGTATATGTGCGTATTCATCTATATAACAATGTAACATAATTAATTTCACTACAAAAGTATTTATCACCGAAAACACAAGTCAGACGGATAACTTCGCTTCAGTCACGTATGGTTTCAAATGTTGAGATCTGTTGCTGTTTCAAAGGTTGTTGTCTCTGTTGAACCATGTGTGTAATCGTCAGCTTTGTCTGTTCTTTGATTTGTTTGCACTTTTCAGCAGGTAATCAAAGTTTCATTCCAAAGGCAATCACTCTTAATCCCTGTTCAGTTGCTTTGTGTAAATGTTATGTAAGGCTTTGCGTCATTATTAACGATCATTACGTTCATGGCATTCCGGATTTACGTCATCTGTGTACACAGCTTGTTAGTTAGCATGCCACGTTTTCTGTTGCGCACTTTTACTAAAGTTACCATCCAATTAGGACTGGCATTTACCGCTGTCCGGTACTGTATTGAAATTGAACCGAGATTTTTTGGTTTTGACGTCTGGGTCGAACATTTCGTTTCATCTTTATTATGAACACACATACGCAATTATAAGTGAGATTCCAGTTTGTCTAATGGTTTTATTTACGCTCGTGAAAAACCAACAGATCAAAACGTCAAAAAAAAAAAACATTTCGCCAAACTCCCAAAAAAGGCACAACGCGCGCGCCTGTTTCACACAATCCATGTCACACAGAATCTGTCGAGTGTTTTCAAAAGGCCAAAAACTTTTCAGAGTTTTGTCGCTGAATTACGAAGCATTGTCACGCAAGTGCACTGTGAAGAAACGTTCAGTTTTGCGTTGTAGCGCTGCGTGTGTATGTATGCCCGTTAAGGTGATTGATCTTTATAGCGCTGCAGCCGACGGCAAAACGCGCCGATTGCGCGCTTTTGTTTAGCTTGCGCGAACTGTGGCAGAACCACTGCGTTTGACTTTGAATGTCCAAGAAACTGGGTGCACTCCAAGAAACTATGTACGTATCACATTTTGGCGATTTTTCACAAAAAGTGCGCAACTATTATAAGTCGTTTCGAAAAAGTTTGACTTTGAAAACTCCAGGGTACTGTGCTGTGTTCTGTTTGACACCGTAAGTATCCCTTCCGGTTTTGAGAGAGAAGACCTCGTTCTCTTCATGAGCTACGACTGATTTCAAACTGCAGGAATGCATGGCTAGTAGTCGGTCGTTAATGGGATGTAGGATTTTTTTTTACCGGAAAGAAACACAAACGGTGACATCCGACCCTTTGACTTGGCCAACGGCCAGATCAGCTGTGCGCAGTTTTCAGAGAACCGACTGGGAAAGAATTTTTGAAATTCCAATGCAAAATATGGGAAGCTAGGCGCAAACCACTCGAAAGCACACCAATATTTTACGACGCTTGGAATCGTCTTACCTTTGTCTCCCCGCAATAAAAGCCCGCGACATTGTTGCACAGAAAACTTGACAGCCTCGCTGTCTTCTAAAAAGTGCACACTGAATATACATATAAACTGGAGACAGAGTTTTACGACATCCTTATGAACACACACTGTTTTCCGTTTCAACGACAACTTTTTTGTTTCTTTTCCGCAATAGACGTTGTGGTTGCAGAAGCTACTAGAATCGCTTATAAACTCAACACGTTGCCGACTCGCATGACGTTATATGCGTTTCTTCATACTTTCTCGATCATTAATTCTGTTTTTCCACGATAATGCCTGTGTACATTGAAGCGGATGACCTTGTTGCTGTGGCCTCACTTGATCGCTCAGCTATCACTCAATTTTTGTTTAAAAGTTTCACTTCAACGTTTTTTTACATCACTGTCGAAGTTCATTCATACTATTCTGTAGAAACCCTTGATGACTCGAACCCTCATTTGAATATTGTTGTGCTGGTCATTGGTATATTTGCATGGTGACAGAAAACAAGATGTTGTACACAGTTTTCATCCTTTTGCTGTGCTGCACCATTGTACTGTACCCATGGAAAAAATGTTTGCGCTTCGCTGAAACAAATTAAATTTCTTCAAAATTTCTACATGCAAATTTCAGAAATCTGCAATTTTACTAGACATTCATTCGCATCATGACACTGTTGTGGTGTTAGTTTCTCTTCTCCAAAAGTGCCGCGGCAAGTTCAGCGTTATGGCCGTTGTGTTCAACATCACCGCTGCAGTGACGACACATTTGATCAGAGAGAAGCCGGAGGCCGCCACGACCGAAGCGCCGGCACTGGATGCAGCGGTCGCAGACTCCGTGGCACAATGCGCGCCCGGCTCGCTGTTGGACCAGCCTGAAATTAGATGGCCATTGGTTGTCCTGTACGCCGCTGTGTTCCTGTGCTGTTTCGTTGGTAAGCTTCGTTCTGCCCGTGTGCCATTTGAATTTCTTTGTTTTTGAATTCCAGTTCGTTTGTTACATTGAGACGATGTTTGATGAAGCCTGTCAAAAGGTCATTTTGTGTTGGTGGTAGGCTTTCACTTCGCATCATTGAACGCATGCTGTGTGCTCTTTGACACTTGCGGTGAACGGGCTTGTCTTGCAGTTTTTTTCTGCTTCTTGAATGTAAAGCGAACAGGCCGTAAGCTGACGGATAGATACGCTTGGAAATGTGAATGGAATAAGCGCAGGCTCCCTGGTGGACTCGGCTTCTGCAGCAGATTCTACCTGTTTAAACTTTCAAATACAAATTAGCCAAAGTCGTTTTTTTTCAGTCAAATACAAAAAAGCCGTTTTTTCAGGAAATCTATTTCTAATCGCGGTGATTGTCAGTCGTCGGTCGATGCGTACAGCGACGAACTTTTTTCTCGTCAATCTTGCGGTCGCCGACTTTCTCGTGGCGATCTTCTGCATCATCCAGAATATGGGCAACTTGTTGCTGTTCGATCACGGCTCTTGGCCGTTGGGTCAGTGTTAATGGTGATCTAAAAAGCTTCTTTTCATTTGTCTCGCACGCCTATATTTGTTTCGGAAATACAAAAAAAACTCTGGTTGGGGATTGAACGGCCCTGTTCATCCCGTGGATCACATAAAATACAAACGGTGGCGAATTCGAACGTTTCTGTCTGTCACCAGTAATGTATAGGAACAAACGGCCAAACACATATGGCTTTTACATCTCGTTTTGTTTTGAGCACGCGTTGTAAAACGAAAGAATAGACTAAAAAGAGAAAGTCAACCGGTGGCCACATTGGCAGGCGCCATCATGTGCTACCTGTACATCTTCATGCTGCACCTGGTGCCGTGCATCAGCGCCGGCCTCCTGGTCCTAGTCTCGGTCGAGAAGTACGTCGCACTGCGCCATCCGCTGTTCGCGCGCAAGTTCCTCAGCAACCAGTTGCGCGCCGCGCTGACCGTGTTCGTGTGGCTGGTCAGCATCGCGGCGAACTCGCCGTTCTACGCGATGGCGAACTACTTCGAGGTCGGCCATCTCGGCGTCTGCAGCGCCACCAACCAGCACTCGCAGCAGTTCGAGCGTAATTTCATTCTGAGCGGCTTCGTCATTTGGTACGCGCTGCCGCTGGTCGTGATGGGCGTGCTGTACACACGGATCGGCTATCTGCTGTGGACGACGTCGTCCGGCGTCATCGCGGCCGACGGCGTGAACACCGCTGGCGCCTCCACCAGAACTGGTTCGTTCGCACGGGTTTCTCTGTGTTTTTGTTTTTTTTTTTCAAAAGTTCATTGGGAGAACTTGGCTGCTGGATTGACGACTTGTTCATTATACTGATTGATTCGGCAATTCGTTTGCTTGCTTGCTTGTTCGTTATTCAGTGCTTGCGTTATACAGAATGTTTTTTTGAAACCTGGCAGATTTGCAGATTACAGAACACGCCAAATCTTGAATTTAAGAAGAATGTACGGCTATCGGGTTCGGTTACATTCGTTCTTCTTACTGTAATTCAAGTTTATTGCGCGAAGGAAACTGACAGGCTTGAACAAACCTACTAAACAGACACATCAACGTTCACGGAGCGGCCCCCGTCGATTCGTCTACACCGTGCCACCTCTGCGCGTCCGCCAATGCTTCGACTGTCAACCGAGGATGAGCCGAAAGAATTCACATGGCGAGGTCGCATCGCGAAGGCACTCTCGTTCACGCAGTCCGACGTCTGTGAGTCGCGACGGAAAGTCGTTCGCTTGTTGGTGGTGGTCGTGGCCGCGTTTGCCGTACTCACGTTGCCGCATCACGTTAGTGTGTGTGTGTTTGTGGTTGGGTTCACTTGGCCTAAAAACACTGGGCTTCCGTTGAGGTTTCTCAATTCTTCCGAATATCAAATTCAATAATCCCTATTTTCTTTAAAAAAGACGTATAAATTGTGGGAACTCATCACACATTCAAACTGTTGAGTGTTTACGACTTGCACCAGAGAAGAAAACTTGCAGCAGATTGACATTTTTGATGAAGACGTTTGCAGTTTGCAGTCTTGAAGAGAAAGGTATGCTTGATGCGGCCTGCTCTGCCTCATAAATCACTTTTAGTGACTTTACCTGTCTCAGTGACTCGGGTCACTTTCATCAATTTTGAGTTCCCGCGTCAAGCTTGAAACTGCTTTGTTTTCCTACTATGCGTGCATTGGGCCGCGGAAGCAAAATAAAAAATGATAGTTCCAAATTGCAGGTTCGTTTATTCTGGCGTTACTCACTGCCACGGTCGTATCACTTCTGCAACTCCAACTTTGTCGGTTGTTTAGAAAAGTTAAAAGTGGTTGTCTGCAGTTTTCTAGATGAAAACGGCGTCTTAGGTTTTAAATTTTAGATCTGTTTCACAAATTAGGTCAGATGATTACGTTCAGCTATGATCCTTTATTTTGGCCCCGCAACTGAATGCGCCCATAGACAGGTAAACAGTTGCATGCAGGGCGCGGGAATTCAAAATGGGTAAAGTGATCCGAGTCCCCCACTTAGGACCGAGTCGCTTAGGCGACTTTGAATTGCCACATAAAGATTGAAACTAGTTTTCTTTTCTCGTCTGCACACGCATTCAGTCGCAGAACTTGATTAGAATTATTACGGTTGCAGCTTTATTTCACGATCTTTCTTTTACGTTCCAGAAACACAGTTTATTGCTCAACATCAAATGCACGATTCAACGACTTGCACCAAGTGATACTACAGCAAAAGTGAACACTAATACCAAACTGTAAAACAAGCAAATACGTGATGCCTTATATCCACTAACAACGCATGCTACCAACAGACCAGACACCCAAACAACACAATGTTACATGAAGCTTTAAGCTACAACAGTGTAAGCTAGCACAGACAGTGCACACGTTGTAATAGTTACACGTTGTATCAAGCGCATAGTGTAAGCAAACCGTTACGTCACGACAGAACTAAAGAAAAATTGATGTTGCTACCATGCCATCATTGTCAATCGTAGTGCCACTTTCACAAATCCACTCATTCCATTTGCATTATGTCATCAATTTCAGATGCACTTTTCGCCGTTTCTGTCATACATTATTTGAGACAAATTTCATGATGGTCATTGAGCCGTGAAAGGGGGCGACACAGCTGCGTTCCACTTTTAGGCGCTGTTGAGCGTTTTTATTTCGTTTTCTCATTTTGCGCCCAGATGTTGCGCTCACTTTGGTTTTATTAAAGCATGCCGCTCTGTTGTTTTTGTGCATTTTACTCATTTATAGTTTGTGCCTACCGACAGAATGCGGAACTCCGTGTTCGCAGCATTACCCTTGTCTCTGCGTCTGCCCACACGTTCTTACTTTGATCACTTCCTTCTTGTTTTTTTCAAGCCCGCCGCCAGCATTCATCAGAGCAACAATAATCGGCCATAATAAAAACCGTTTTTTTTTCGGCGTCCATTCGAAATCACTTTGAGTCACCGGAACGTCATTGCGACGGGTAAAATGACGGAAAATTGCTTCCATTGAGCCGCCCATAAATTGAAATCATTGCTCAAGTGCTGTGTTGGTTGTTGTTTTTGTTCTTGGGTCATTAAAGTCATCCGTTCGGGTTGTGGAGCGGGGAAGAGGGTGCGATTAGGTGGCGAACGTTCAATTGGAATTCTGTTTTTGGGCAGTTAAATTGACAGTCTCAATCGTGAGCGTCACAGTCCACAAGACTGGGAGACCTCAACTTCGGTTTTTCAAAGGCCATTATCAAAGTTTCATTTTATAAAGATTGGGGATATCTCAGATTGTGAAACGTTGTCCCACGTTGTCGTGTGACTTAAACGAAACGACTGTTTTGCGCCCCGCATTTAGAACGACGTGCGTTCCGTGCGTACGTAAGAAAAACTAATTGCTAAACGCGCCTTTAGTATTGGTGTGTTGAATTGGCATTCGATTTATTTTGAAGTTGACTATATGAGAATTGCACTTTTTCGTTTTTAAAAGTTAGGCACCGGACACTCATTTCATGTGTCTTTCGACAGCAAAAAAGCGTTGGTTGTGTGAGAGCAATATTTCTCTGACGGTCGCTTTTCTGTCCGTTTCATAGCGTGATCATAAGTCGTTAAGTGGTTACTTGACTTTCCAAAACTGCCGCGAACATAATTCGCAATACAATAATTTGCTACTTGACAAGCGTCACTAGCAAAATGGTCTGACATTTTTCAAGTGCCTGTGTGACAGCCGTTTCAATGCTATCAAATCAAGCTGTTGTTTCTTTTCCATTCGATGTTGATGAGCGAGCATATGATTTGGCTGGTTGTGGGGTTTTTAAAAAACGCATAAAAACAGCACGGAAACGAATATGCGGCGCACTTCGCTTCAGTTATGTCATCACATGCTGTGTTGCCTTGCTTTTGTTTCCAAATATAGCTGTCGTGTCTGGTGCTTTTTGCAGGAGGATTACATATGAATATCAATATGGCACCCGGAACTAAACGCACATTCAGAGCGGCCCCCGATACAGAAGAAAGAGGCGATTTTTTGCGGAGCAATTGTTGGGTTATAAACAGCGCAACAAAGTGCGTGTCTCATATCTGTCCGTGTGTCGTTTTTCATCATTGTTGGTTTCTGGAGTGGCCGCCGCATCAAACTACACTGAGGCCGCTTTTCTTTTAAGCTCCATTTTTCTTGCTATCTCAAACAAGCACGCACACATCTCGGCGCGCTGGGGTGTACAAATCAGTGGTGCGTGTCGTGTTTGCAACGGACAAGTTTTCTCTGAATATATTGCTTCGTTTTCCTCTGTTTGCAGTTCTTGTGTGTGGATCTGGGGTGTGTGTATATGTGCGTATTCATCTATATAACAATGTAACATAATTAATTTCACTACAAAAGTATTTATCACCGAAAACACAAGTCAGACGGATAACTTCGCTTCAGTCACGTATGGTTTCAAATGTTGAGATCTGTTGCTGTTTCAAAGGTTGTTGTCTCTGTTGAACCATGTGTGTAATCGTCAGCTTTGTCTGTTCTTTGATTTGTTTGCACTTTTCAGCAGGTAATCAAAGTTTCATTCCAAAGGCAATCACTCTTAATCCCTGTTCAGTTGCTTTGTGTAAATGTTATGTAAGGCTTTGCGTCATTATTAACGATCATTACGTTCATGGCATTCCGGATTTACGTCATCTGTGTACACAGCTTGTTAGTTAGCATGCCACGTTTTCTTTTGCGCACTTTTACTAAAGTTACCATCCAATTAGGACTGGCATTTACCGCTGTCCGGTACTGTATTGAAATTGAACCGAGATTTTTTGGTTTTGACGTCTGGGTCGAACATTTCGTTTCATCTTTATTATGAACACACATACGCAATTATAAGTGAGATTCCAGTTTGTCCAATGGGTTTATTTACGCTCGTGAAAAACCAACAGATCAAAACGTCAAACAAAAAAAAACATTTCGCCAAACTCCCAAAAAAGGCACAACGCGCGCGCCTGTTTCACACAATCCATGTCACACAGAATCTGTCGAGTGTTTTCAAAAGGCGAAAAACTTTTCAGAGTTTTGTCGCTGAATTACGAAGCATTGTCACGCCAGTGCACTGTGAAGAAACGTTCAGTTTTGCGTTGTAGCGCTGCGTGTGTATGACCGTTAAGGTGATTGATCTTTATAGCGCTGCAGCGGACGGCAAAACGCGCCGATTGCGCGCTTTTGTTTTGCTTGCGCGAACTGTGGCAGAACCACTGCGTTTGACTTTGAATGTCCAAGAAACTGGGTGCACTCCAAGAAACTATGTACGTATCACATTTTGGCGATTTTTCACAAAAAGTGCGCAACTATTATAAGTCGTTTCGAAAAAGTTTGACTTTGAAAACTCCAGGGTACTGTGCTGTGTTCTGTTTGACACCGTAAGTATCCCTTCCGGTTTTGAGAGAGAAGACCTCGTTCTCTTCATGAGCTACGACTGATTTCAAACTGCAGGAATGCATGGCTAGTAGTCGGTCGTTAATGGGATGTAGGATTTTTTTTTACCGGAAAGAAACACAAACGGTGACATCCGACCCTTTGACTTGGCCAACGGCCAGATCAGCTGTGCGCAGTTTTCAGAGAACCGACTGGGAAAGAATTTTTGAAATTCCAATGCAAAATATGGGAAGCTAGGCGCAAACCACTCGAAAGCACACCAATATTTTACGACGCTTGGAATCGTCTTACCTTTGTCTCCCCGCAATAAAAGCCCGCGACATTGTTGCACAGAAAACTTGACAGCCTCGCTGTCTTCTAAAAAGTGCACACTGAATATACATATAAACTGGAGACAGAGTTTTACGACATCCTTATGAACACACACTGTTTTCCGTTTCAACGACAACTTTTTTGTTTCTTTTCCGCAATAGACGTTGTGGTTGCAGAAGCTACTAGAATCGCTTATAAACTCAACACGTTGCCGACTCGCATGACGTTATATGCGTTTCTTCATACTTTCTCGATCATTAATTCTGTTTTTCCACGATAATGCCTGTGTACATTGAAGCGGATGACCTTGTTGCTGTGGCCTCACTTGATCGCTCAGCTATCACTCAATTTTTGTTTAAAAGTTTCACTTCAACGTTTTTTTACATCACTGTCGAAGTTCATTCATAGTATTCTGTAGAAACCCTTGATGACTCGAACCCTCATTTGAATATTGTTGTGCTGGTCATTGGTATATTTGCATGGTGACAGAAAACAAGATGTTGTACACAGTTTTCATCCTTTTGCTGTGCTGCACCATTGTACTGTACCCATGGAAAAAATGTTTGCGCTTCGCTGAAACAAATTAAATTTCTTCAAAATTTCTACATGCAAATTTCAGAAATCTGCAATTTTACTAGACATTCATTCGCATCATGACACTGTTGTGGTGTTAGTTTCTCTTCTCCAAAAGTGCCGCGGCAAGTTCAGCGTTATGGCCGTTGTGTTCAACATCACCGCTGCAGTGACGACACATTTGATCAGAGAGAAGCCGGAGGCCGACACGACCGAAGCGCCGGCACTGGATGCAGCGGTCGCAGACTCCGTGGCACAATGCGCGCCCGGCTCGCTGTTGGACCAGCCTGAAATTAGATGGCCATTGGTTGTCCTGTACGCCGCTGTGTTCCTGTGCTGTTTCGTTGGTAAGCTTCGTTCTGCCGTGTGCCATTTGAGTTTCTTTGTTTTTGAATTCCAGTTCGTTTGTTACATTGAGACGATGTTTGATGAAGCCTGTCAAAAGGTCATTTTGTGTTGGTGGTAGGCTTTCACTTCGCATCATTGAACGCATGCTGTGTGCTCTTTGACACTTGCGGTGAACGGGCTTGTCTTGCAGTTTTTTTCTGCTTCTTGAATGTAAAGCGAACAGGCCGTAAGCTGACGGATAGATACGCTTGGAAATGTGAATGGAATAAACGCAGGCTCCCTGGTGGACTCGGCTTCTGCAGCAGATTCTACCTGTTTTAAACTTTCAAATACAAATTAGCCAAAGTCGTTTTTTTCAGTCAAATACAAAAAAGCCGTTTTTTCAGGAAATCTATTTCTAATCGCGGTGATTGTCAGTCGTCGGTCGATGCGTACAGCGACGAACTTTTTTCTCGTCAATCTTGCGGTCGCCGACTTTCTCGTGGCGATCTTCTGCATCATCCAGAATATGGGCAACTTGTTGCTGTTCGATCACGGCTCTTGGCCGTTGGGTCAGTGTTAATGGTGATCTAAAAAGCTTCTTTTCATTTGTCTCGCACGCCTATATTTGTTTCGGAAATACAAAAAAAAACTCTGGTTGGGGATTGAACGGCCCTGTTCATCCCGTGGATCACATAAAATACAAACGGTGGCGAATTCGAACGTTTCTGTCTATCACCAGTAATGTATAGGAACAAACGGCCAAACACATATGGCTTTTACATCTCGTTTTGTTTTGAGAACGCGTTGTAAAACGAAAGAATAGACTAAAAAGAGAAAGTCAACCGGTGGCCACATTGGCAGGCGCCATCATGTGCTACCTGTACATCTTCATGCTGCACCTGGTGCCGTGCATCAGCGCCGGCCTCCTTGTCCTAGTCTCGGTCGAGAAGTACGTCGCACTCCGGCATCCGCTGTTCGCGCGCAAGTTCCTCAGCAACCAGTTGCGCGCCGCGCTGACCGTGTTCGTGTGGCTGGTCAGCATCGCGGCGAACTCGCCGTTCTACGCGATGGCGAACTACTTCGAGGTCGGCCATCTCGGCGTCTGCAGCGCCACCAACCAGCACTCGCAGCAGTTCGAGCGTAATTTCATTCTGAGCGGCTTCGTCATTTGGTACGCGCTGCCGCTGGTCGTGATGGGAGTGCTGTACACACGGATCGGCTATCTGCTGTGGACGACGTCGTCCGGCGTCATCGCGGCCGACGGCGTGAACACCGCTGGCGCCTCCACCAGAACTGGTTCGTTCGCACGGGTTTCTCTGTGTTTTTGTTTGTTTGTTTTTCAAAAGTTCATTGGGAGAACTTGGCTGCTGGATTGACGACTTGTTCATTATACTGATTGATTCGGCAATTCGTTTGCTTGCTTGCTTGTTCGTTATTCAGTGCTTGCGTTATACAGAATGTTTTTTTGAAACCTGGCAGATTTGCAGATTACAGAACACGCCAAATCTTGAATTTAAGAAGAATGTACGGCTATCGGGTTCGGTTACATTCGTTCTTCTTACTGTAATTCAAGTTTATTGCGCGAAGGAAACTGACAGGCTTGAACAAACCTGCTAAACAGACACATCAACGTTCACGGAGCGGCCCCCGTCGATTCGTCTACACCGTGCCACCTCTGCGCGTCCGCCAATGCTTCGACTGTCAACCGAGGATGAGCCGAAAGAATTCACATGGCGAGGTCGCATCGCGAAGGCACTCTCGTTCACGCAGTCCGACGTCTGTGAGTCGCGACGGAAAGTCGTTCGCTTGTTGGTGGTGGTCGTGGCCGCGTTTGCCGTACTCACGTTGCCGCATCACGTTAGTGTGTGTGTGTTTGTGGTTGGGTTCACTTGGCCTAAAAACACTGGGCTTCCGTTGAGGTTTCTCAATTCTTCCGAATATCAAATTCAATAATCCCTATTTTCTTTAAAAAAGACGTATAAATTGTGGGAACTCATCACACATTCAAACTGTTGAGTGTTTACGACTTGCACCAGAGAAGAAAACTTGCAGCAGATTGACATTTTTGATGAAGACGTTTGCAGTTTGCAGTCTTGAAGAGAAAGGTATGCTTGATGCGGCCTGCTCTGCCTCATAAATCACTTTTAGTGACTTTACCTGTCTCAGTGACTCGGGTCACTTTCATCAATTTTGAGTTCCCGCGTCAAGCTTGAAACTGCTTTGTTTTCCTACTATGCGTGCATTGGGCCGCGGAAGCAAAATAAAAAATGATAGTTCCAAATTGCAGGTTCGTTTATTCTGGCGTTACTCACTGCCACGGTCGTATCACTTCTGCAACTCCTCCCCAATCGCGCTCATCCAACCGCTCACCTATCTGCTACTATTCGCAAACAGCGGCATCAATCCATTCCTGTACGCGTTCATGTCGCAGCGCTTTCGTGCGGCATGCGCCGATTTGCTGTGCACCGCGTTCACGAACAATAATAATCGAACGCAATACGAGACGAATAACAACAACAACAACAATGTGACGAACACGAGAGCGAGCAGTGTTGTGGTGAACAAGCGACCGCCGAACGGGCACAATATGATCGTGAACTTCACGACCACTGAGCAACATGCAGCAACGACGGGAGACCCGTTGCTGCTGAATGGCAAAAAGTCGTCCGCTGTCGCGACGGCCGTGAACGGACGCGTGGTCACCGAAATCGAGAAGGCCGAACCGCACATCATCGACCACTCAGTGACGGCGCTGTGAGAATTCGTCGTCTTGTGCATTCAAATTCTCTGACAGTATTTCGGGCTTATTAGTCAGTTCCTGTCGACCAATCGAGCCAATATTTCGTTTAAGTGTGTATTTGCAGACGGAATTTTTTTTGATGTTTTGTAAAGTTTTTCTGCCTTGATCTTACGCGGAACATTTGTGATACAAGGAACAAAGATATTTATTTGTTTTTATGGAAACTGTTTATGTTTTTGTTAAGAGCGGCAGAGAAGTCAAACATATTTGGAAATGAAATTATTTTCGAATTGTCTGTATATCGTCTGAATCATGCCCATTCGCGAGCGAAGCGGGAGCGGAGCGGACAGCGGATGCAGGCATAATATGGCCTGTCTGTCGCTCGCGCGTAAATTCCAAACTTACTTTGCCTCGCTCTGTGAACATAAAAGGAGCTGAGATTTTTTTCTGCGGCACACAGGCAGACAATCCACAGATACACTGTGTGCACCAGAAATTTTTTCGTGGTGATCTTCTACACACGCTGTGTGCGTATTTTATCAATTCTGAAAGTGAAAAAAAATTATTCTTGTTTACCCCTTTTTTTTCGACTATGTCATCAAATGTGTACGCAGTTTCAGCGATATAAAGAAATTTCTGACTGTTATAAGAAAAACATTTTCTAGGGTAAAAATCTTCGGGATTTTCAAATTTCGCATTCATTTTTTTCTCCGATGCTTCCCAAGGCTTTAAATTTAGCTTGTTTGTATAAAATTACAAAAAATGCTTATTTTGAGGTGTATTTGCGATTTCTGCGCGTGAAACAAACCGTTATTTGACAAATAAAACAATTTCTAGGGGTAACCAACAACGGAGAGTTTGAATTTGACCTTTATTTTTGAAAAAAGTCAAAGGAATAGCTGTTAAATAACCAAAGTCGTGACGATTTCGGGCAAATCGGCCGTGGAAATTGGCGAAATTGGTTCAAAAACAAAAAATGAGAAAGTGGTGTATTCCGGGGTAATTCAATGCGCTGATCACGGATTTTGGGTTAGTTTTTTCATGTGAGCAACTCTAGATACTGAATCGTGACGATTTCGGGCGAATCGGCCGTGGAATTTGGCGAAATCGGTCCAGAAACGAAAAACAAGAAAAGGGTGTTTCCCAGGGTAATTCAATACGGTGATCACGGATTTTGGGTTAGTTTTTTTATGTGAGCAACTCTAGATACTGAATCGTGGCGATTTCGGGCGAACCGCCATGGAAACTAGCGAAATCGGTCCAAATGCAAAAAACAAGAAAACTGTGTTGTCCATGGTAATTCATTGCGCCGATGACGGGTTTTGGGTCAGTTTTCTTATGTGAGCAATTCTAGGTACTAAATCGTGACGATGTCGGGCGAATCGGCCGTAGAAATAGCAAAGGCGAAATCGGCCCAAAAAACGAAAAATGAAAAACCTCAGTTATCCGGGGTTTAGAAGAATGTGTGACCAACGAGATGTGAATTTGGTCCGACCTTCGGGACTTATTTAAAAGTCAGAATATTATCTAAAAATGCGGGAGACGCATATAAAAGGAGGAATATGGCTTTGTGTAAGCAGTGAGAGACTTGGCTCGACAACTCTTTTCAAGTCTCTGATGTGGTACACACGGATACAAGTACATAAGAGCCATATTTTTGCGCCGTTTATTCATTATTTCAGTTGCACATGTACTTTGTAGACAATTAAATCTTTAACATTTGCGGTATTTCGGGCATTTAACGACCACTAAAACCACTAAAATAACGATCAGACTTCCCAGATCGCTGATACTGGTTTGCCCAGGACAAAGTTATCGCAAAGGCATTGGGGAACGCAAGGTCCCTTTTTATGGCAAAGGCAACGACTCACGGGACAGTTTATCCTGCCACTAGAGTTTGGCAAAAAGGGTGAAAATCAACGGAAGACAACACCTTTTTGTCGCTGGTGCTGGTGTGCACACAGTGATACGTACGGTATGGCCGAATAAATGAGGCAGTCCATCAAGGCGAGATCAGCCGCAGACTAGGAGTTGTCTTTTTCAAAAAAAGCCAACATAATTCTTAATCATGTGTAGAAGGGATAAAAAATAAAAAGAAGAGCGCGGATAATCCATTAGTTAAAAAAACGCGTCAAATTTAGCACACAATTGGGTTTCTGAACGTCTTTTTTCTTTCATTCAAAATTCGCGCGCTCCTTGCACCCTGAAAAAAGCTGCCATGTTTAACCGGCCATACCGTACGTTAGCAACGATAAAACCATATGAAGCAATGTCTTGCAGTCTCTGATTTTTCTATTTTTGCACAGAATTAACAGATTCTTGATTTACAGAAGTTCTGCACAGAATTTGCACAGAATTTCGCTCATGATGTGATTTCGGACTAAACTGTAAAGGACAGTCAAAAAATAATTTTAAAACTTTTTTACGCTTTTCAGCAAAACAAACGCGGCGCAAAAATATTACTCTTATGTACTTGTATCCGTGTGTACCACATCAGAGACTTGAAAAGAGTTGTCGAGCCAAGTCTCTCACTGCTTACACAAAGCCATATTCCTCCTTTTATATGCGTCTCCCGCATTTTTAGATAATATGTGACATGAGCTGTTCAGTTCAGTTCAGTTTTATTCTGCAGTGCACGGCATAATACCAGAGAAGTGTGAGACACCATGAGTAGGCAAACCATGAGCTGTGTGGCTGGGTCTCTGGCTCTGCATCTTCATGTACATGGTATTGTTTGTTTTTCGTGGCGTGCGGGCTTTTCAACGTTCAAAGAAACGGTACAGAATGAAATTAAACAAGTTCAGTACAGTATGGCCGAATAAATATGGCGGTCTCAATCAAGGTGAGATTAGTCGCAGACTGGGAGTTTCCTTTCTCAAAAATGATAAGATATCCGCCAATCGAGTGTGCAAAGGTAGAAATAATGAAAAGAATAGCCCGAATTACCAATTAATTTTCAGAAACATGTAAAATTTGACACGCAGTTGGGTTTCTGAGCAACTTTTTTCTTTGATTCAAATTTCGCGCGCTCCTTGCACCCTGAAAGAAGCTGCCATGTTTAAACGGTCATACTGTATGTTTTTAGACATGTCATCTTTTTAGCACAATACAGAAGTCGCGAAAAACGGCTTATTTGCAAAAGTTTACGACAATGTGCAAAGTCCTTTTTTCACCAAAATCATGGCTCCTTGCATTTTTGTCAACTGCGTCATTGACACACAACGCCGACAAGAGACGTCTGATATCGATATGATAAAAACGCCGTTTTTCCGACGCCTTTGAATTTGTAAATTTGGTTCGAAACCAAGTTCAGGTCTAAAGAATACACGAGAAAAAAGAACATGACCGAAATATCAGCATTTTTATCAGGTTGCAAAAAATACGAAGCTGCGTTGGCAGCAAACGGCCAACCTTACGGTTGTTTGTAGTACAAGAAGTTTGGTCCGTTCAAACGCGTCGCACAAAATAAAGATTTTATTTCGAAAGCACTTCTGACACTCACTCTCTCAACTTTTGTCGAGGAAGCCAACATGGTAAAGGTGGTACCAAAATCACCACCGCAATCGGTCAGCTTTGAACAAACAAAACTTTTAATTCAGTAAAGATTCAGTTCATGTTCGCTAAACGTCATGCTCCGAAGACAGTGCACTCGGTTACGCCGTGTAACATGTCATGTAAACAATAAACACTCAATAATCTTGCAGCCACAACCAAACACTCGCGTACAAAAACTGAAAAACGGCAGCCAACGGCACTGTAATTTGGCAACTAAACGCTAAATAAACTACACGTCTTAAAAGATACGAAACGCCTTTTCAGTAACAGGTGGACGTGTGCATGCTTGTGTGTGTTCGTTTGATGAATGTGTTATAAAATAACCGAGTGCAGGGCCTTCAGACTAGGAATTTACTGAAAACAAAATCATCAATCGCATTTCACTTAGATGGTGTTGGGAATAAAACGTGATTATTTTTCAGGGCACCGTCTCGACGATCAGCGGTTCCTCCGTTCGTAGCGACGACGACAAAACTGACAACGAACCGGTTGGTATTGATGGTTGATTCACAAAGAAACTACAATGTAACCAAGGAAACCACATTAAAAAAAAGACTTTTTAGCGAAAACTTCGCGGCCCCCCCGTCCCTTTCTCCCCCCCCCTCCCCCCCCCGCCGCCGCCCCCCCCCTCCCCCGCCCCGGGGGGCAAACCTTTTAAAAAACCCCTTTTTTTTAATTAGAGTTTTTTTTACCAACAAAAAATTCCCCCCCCCCCTTTTTTTTTTCCCCCGCCTTTCTTTCCCTTCACCCCATGGTTTCACCGGTCCCCGTTTCTCCCGCTTTACGGTCAATTCTCGCAGGTGACCCCGATGATTCTCTACAAACGAATGTGCCCGGTGTTCAGAGGTAAACACTATGAACCGTTTTTGACCATTTTACGAAACATTTTTTGTTTGGTCACCAAACCATGATCACAAAAGTGCAAAACGTTCCATCTTGCTTGGCTACCACTCTGGTAACCAGACAAAAATGTTCAGTAAATTGTTCAACTGTCTCGGCGAGAACCAAACTTGCTCAACACACTGTTGCCCATTTTCCTTGCTCTTTCCTCACTGCAGTGATGTTAGAAACCAGCGAATCGAGATAAATGCTTCCAATATGTTTTCGTCAACAGGTGGAAAGGGCATGGGTCTGTATTCGCAAAAACAGCAACAAATCTTTGCGAGCGTGTTTGCAGGTCTCGGCCCGTCGATGGTGTTGATCAGCGTGTTCACATGCATCTATTACAACGTGCAGATGGCCTGGTCGCTCATCTATTTATTCGACTGCATCTTCTATCCGCTGAAAGGCGAAGAATTGCCATTCAAGGGTTGTACACACAGTTGGAATGATCAGTGTTAGTCGGAGAAAAGAAAAATTTGAATAATGGGGCTGAAAAAGTTCGAATGAGCTGAATGGGTTCGAAGAACACATTCCGTTCGTTCGCACCAGCAGTTCGAATTTACGTGTGATAAGTTTGCCACTGAATTACGCACACACCTGGCATTTTTGTTGGTGAAACGGATCAGGCAAGACCACATGATTTCTAATCATGATTAGAGATCATGTGGCGATAGTTTTTTGACATACGCTATTCAATTCATTTGTTACAAAGCAGTCTGAAGTCTGCTGGGGTGACCACAGAGAACATCAAGTTTCGAAAGTTGTACATTTTCACTTCAATATACTGTATACTGACAGTTTTTCAGTTTTGCATGCAAATGTTCGGTTGCACATACATGTAGGGTGCTACGATCCGGAGGTGGTGAAACACTGTGCCTGGCAAACGACTCACGTCTACTACCAGGGACTATGCCAGCGGGCGAATGAGACACATCTGACACCTGACGAGATTGCGGATGTGCGCGAGCGAACGATGCTGATGTACAATGGCTCAATGGCGGTGTCGTCGGCGCAGGAGTACAAGTGGGTGCACACACGCACTCTGTAGCTACAATAGATTTCTTTAAACCTGCCACTTTTGTTGGTTGGAAGTTTTTTGAATTAAAGAATAAAATGAACCATAATTGAAATTGGTTTATTTGGTCAGAATCAAACTCAACTTCGAATTTTTTTCAATGAGCAAACATCATCAATGGAGCGTGCTCCTATTTTGAATTAGTGCGTTCTTTGCGACCGTTATTCTTGCAGCGACTATGTGCTCGGCTACAACCGCTCGTACAGCGAGTTCACATTGCAACAGTGGGGCAACCCTCAGTGGCAGGTCGTCGTTGGCTTGGCCGTCTCTTGGTTACTGATGTTCTTGATGTTGTTCCAGGGCGTCAAACTGTCCGGCAAAGTGTGTTGCTGTTTTTATTGTCGTCGAAAGATTTCATTTTGTTTTGGAATATCCGCAAATTCGGCCACAGTGTGATTGGACAAATAATGTGAATGATGCGACCATATAGAGCGCTTTTTGTGCCGTACATTTCACCACTGTTTATACAAGCACAGCATGGCCGAATAAATGAGGCAGTCCATCAAGGCGGGACTAGTCGCTGACTAGGAGTTGTCTTTTTCAAAAATGCCAACATAATTTTCAATCATGTGTGCAAGGGAGAAAGAATGAACGGAATAATACGGATAATCCATTAGTTTAAAAAACGCGTCAAATTTGGCATACAATTTGGTTTCTGAACTTCTTTTTCTTTCATTCAAAATTCGCGCGCTCCTTGCACCCTGAAAAAAGCTGCCATGTTTAATCGGCTATACTGTAGTGTGCATGAGGTTTTGCAAATGTGACCAAGGAAAACACTTTTTCTGTTCCAGCCATTGCAACAATGTTCAGTGCGTTGATTAGGTTGAGTGGTTCACTGGGTGTGATTGGATTCACCATCAGTGCGATTGTGTTTCGCAGATTGTCTATTTTACCGCAACGTTTCCGTACGTCTGTTTGGTGGTGTTGTTGGTGATCGGCAACACGCGCGATGGAGCCGCCGACGGTATTGCGTTCTATATGGAGCCGCGATTTGAAGAACTGAAAAACATTGGAGTACGTGAGCGGTGGTTTTGAAGTTCTGAAGAACTTTTGAAGTTCGCCACATGATTGGTCTGAATTGATCCTGGCAAAAATGCGGGAAGCTTGAATCTTCAACTATATTTAGTCGAAACACATGCAATTAGCGCAAATTCTAATAGAAAGCTCAGGTTCAGTGCGGTTCAGAAATGCCGTTTTTTGTTTCTGAAATCTTTTCTGCGTCTGCATCTGAATCTGCATATACAGGTGCATTTTATGTCTTTCTGCGGCACTGGTAACTGATTTTCCGTCGATTGACCACTCCACTTGGCTTTTTTTCAACCACACTTGTATTTTTGTGCAACTCAGAATGGTACAGTATATGGCACAGATTTTAAACCGGATAATACATAGTATGGTATGAAGCTTGGCACACAGAATGGAATGGACAATGGCACTTTTTGCAGCCGTGGATCGACGCGGCCGGTCAGATCTTTTTTTCGCTCAGTGTCGGTGGCGGCGGCCTGTCCACGCTGTCGTCGTTCAATAAACTGCACACGAACAGCTTCCGGTTTGGTTGAAAGAAACACTTTTGCATTATTACTTGTTGCTGCATTGAATGCTTCAACTATGTATTGTTTTTCAATTGCACCGATGAGAAACTCCTCAACGAACATCGCACTGAGAACGTTTACTGAACAAATCATCAAATGCCGCATGTAAATTTGCTCAGCAGACGTTCTCCTGTCGATCATGTTGAGCTGCCACTGGTGAAAGCCAAATAAATTGCACAAAAAATGGTGAACTATTGCTGCTGCGATGAACGAACAGTCATTGAGCTTTTTGCATTCTGTTGTTGAAAACGTCTTATCAATGGGTAAATTAACGATGTTGATTTTTCTCACTGTGAAAAAGAGACAAAAGCCTGTGTTGCAGCGACACGATCATTGTGGTGCTCGGCAACTGTGCCACGTCGTTCTTCGCCGGTTTCGTCATTTTCCCGATCATCGGCTATCAGGCGAAACAGATCTACGGCGACAGCATGTCTGCGCACGACAGAGGTGTGGCGATGTCTGAAAACTCATTTCAAAACTTTTTTCCAAACGAACACTATTATTAAGCGCTCCATCTTGTATTGCTACCAGTGGAGCAGAACAAAGAAGATTGTGCTTGTTTGGAAAAATGCGTTTGGAATTGGTCTTCAGTGGATGACGAGACGACGACACCCGGTCTGGTGGACAATAAACACAAACCTTGTTTCTAAATGAAGAAGTCAAAAAGAAAACAGTCAAATCATTGACCTGCATTGGTTGAATTCGAATTCTCACACTGACTGGTTCACAATTTCACAACTGTGCTGCGGCCATATCAGTCTTGGATTGGTTGTGACATTTGACAAGACATAGACAGACTGAAAACCACGGTTGACGAACTGAGCCGGTCTTTGGACAGAAATCTGAATATTTATATTCCGAGAAAAATTGCCTGGACAGCCGTTTTGATTGAAGATTACTCCAAGAAGGAGCATATCAATCGGGTGCTACGTTAGTTAGCGCCTAAGTTCAGTGATTTCTGTGCCATATTGCGCATGTTCAGTTGCGAAACTCGCCTCCGACGGGCCAACGTTGGCGTTTGTGGCGTATCCGGGCGCGCTCGCGACGCTGCCGGTGCCGTGGCTATGGTCAATCATATTCTTCTTCATGCTGCTGCTGCTCGGTGTAGACAGCGAGGTTGCATTTCGGATTTTATTCTGCTGAATATAATTCGTCAGAACACGCTAAAAAAGGTGCCCGGTGTCCTGTTCCTGTACGGCTGTGGGTGTTGCACGCGTTCGGCTGTTCTGCGTGGTGTCCCGTGAATGAAAGTGGTAACCCTCCACTTTATATTTCTGGGAAACGGACAGGACTGGGCACGGGACACCTGTTTGGACACTTTTTTAGCGGGAATGTGAGGGGGGTGCTATCAAATTAGGCAAATAGTGCGTTTTTCGGTACGGATTCTGTTTTTTCAAACGAATTGTCCTTTTTGATGCCAATTCTTGTCTATTTGTGTGGCATGCAGCTCATTGTCTTACATAGAAAGCATAAAAGCCGGTTCATCATGACGTGTGCTGACGTACGAGGACGTACGTCAAAGACAAGTCTCCATGCATAGACGGCAGTATGCAATAAGACGAGACGTAACATGCCGTGCCATGCCGTGCAGTTACGTGAAGTCTGCATGAACGGTATCATTTTGAAACACGAGACATAGACGTGACGTGACGTGACGTGACGTGACGTGACGTGACGTGACGTGACGTGACGTGACGTGACGTTACGTTACATGACGTGACGTAACATGACGTGACGTGACGTAACATGACGGAACATGACGGGACGTGATGTGACGTGGCGTGCCGTATACGCACACGTGAGTATGACGAGTCTTAAGTGTGCATCAGCAGTTCACTGTTGTTGTGCAGAACGTCATGGTTGAGGTCGTCGTGACGGCCGTACTGGATCGTTGGCCGAACCTGCGACGCTACAAGCCGTACACAATCGCGGTGATCTGCACGCTTTTCTTTGGCGCCGGCATTATATTCGCTACGCCCGTGGGTCGCAGTTTGAATTTCATTGTTATTTTTCATCTTGAAGTGACACTGTAATATTGTCTACCGGGCTGGTTTAGTCTTACACATACTACATTTAAATAACGACGCAGATTCACGTGACATTCAACATGTCCTCGTTGCGCGAATCATCTGTGGACTGCACACAGTTTCCCTTCCCATCAGTCGCTGTTTTTCATTAGCTCGGAAAATCTTCAGAATAAAAAAGATTCAGAAAATTAAAAAAAAATAAAGTCTGAATAACGCCACTGATTTCTTGTCAGTGCGGCATCGAGCTGTACACGCTGGTGGACACGTTCGCGGGCGGCTGGACGCTCACGATCGCGTGCATGTTCGAGGTGTTCATGGTCTCCTATTTGTACGGGTTCCGTCGTTTCGTCGCCGACATCCGACTGATGCTTGGCAAACCGGAGAAAACCGTCTGGAAAATATTGGGTTCGCTTTTGGCGGTCGTTTCGTTTTTCGTCGTCGTGCGCCTTTGTTCTGTTTTTGTGGTGCCGCGGAAATTCCAAGATCAAAGAACGGATCAGTTCGTTTTGTGTGTTGTTGTGCGCTGGCCAGGGGGAACAAAACAACCCCACCTGAAAAACTGTTGAACGGGTTTCTCGGTACAACCCCCAAAAGTCACGTTGTTGCAGTAAATACTCGCTTCACAAACAACAACAACTATGAGATTTCCGTGTTTTCAACTGAATCCGACTAAAAGTCGTCTTTGTCGACGTCCTTTGCCTTTTTGTTTTTGTATTCCAGGCTATCCGGTCAACATCTACTGGCTATCGTGCTGGTTGCTGATAACACCCGTTCTGTTGTTCGTTAGTTGATTCACTTTTTCATTGACTCACAAAAGTGGTTTTCTACTTGTTTTGCGTGCAAACCTGTAGCAAAAGAAGTCACGGTTGAAACGAAATCATTCACAGGCGATGAACATCATGAGCTTCATCAACTACGAACTGAAGTACAAAGAGAAAACTTATCCCGGCTGGGGCCAGGGTCTTGGCTTTGCAATCACGGGCATCATCGTAATCTGGATACCACTGTACGCTCTTTGGACGGTTCTGTTATCGTGGGTCAAAGGAAAGGTACGACTAATAAAATTATGTCTTTTTGCATTCTTTGCTCTTCAGCCATTCTATTTTGGAATGAGGTGCGGGAGTCATGTTTTTTTTCAAAACCTTTAGTGGGATTTGAACCCACGTCTCCATATCAGATCAGCGCCTCAAACCGCTTGACCACCACCACCGTTCCTTAGCGAAATGATTTTCCTTTATGTGCGTTCATTTTCTTGTTGCGCAGGGCTGCGAATGGCTGATTCGCCCGTCACGTGACTGGCGTCCGCAGAATCAGGAGGATCGACGGGAAGTTGGCAAGTGCACAGCAGCCATGACAACTTTGCCACATAAAAAGCTTTTTTTAGCGCGAATTTTTTTTCGAACGGCTGACTTTTGTGTTCATCTTCCATTTCGATCAGAGAGAAAAGCGGCCATTCGAAAATAAAGCAATCACACTCAGAACGAAGCTTAGCCTGTTTTGATAAGTTCTAGACCACTGAGGTTTACACAGGGTTCGTACCGAATGCATCTGGGTTCCCCTAAAAGAACAAGTCAACTGACCTGTTCCTCGCTAGACCAACTGACCACGATACTTGGCTTTAACTCTGTTTGTATATGGCCTATTTTTTCAAACGTGTCCTACTGAAATGACGTCATGTGCCGCCAAACATGCGCTTGCCGTTCACGCAAACCAGACTTTCCGTTTAGCCGATTTCTTCCCGTAAACAAATGGTGAATGTCGAAGCAGTCACACCAAACTGACATTTTAGTGCCTGTACTTTGACAAACGGGCGTTTTTGAAGCAAATGGGACGTCATTTTAGTCCGGACACGTTTAAATAAATCCACAATACCTGATCCCACCTTTTGAGTTGTGTGTGTGTGCGCTGATTGGCAAGATACAATCTATACAAGCAGGCTACCTTTGTGGTCTCGAATTTGAATGTAAAAATTGTGCAATTGTTTCCTTTTTTCACGATCTATTCAGAGCAAAACCACCCGTACTATCGCGGCATTGACCCGATGTTTGGCCGTGTGGCGGCGCTACATTACGGCATTGACAATTACACCATCAAAACTGACCTGGGCGACGGAGAGTTTCGAAAAAACAAAGACGGAGTCATTGAGAAGGTTTACTGATAATAAACGTGTGTGCGCGTTTGATTGGTCGTGTTGTGGTGATATCGGTTTACACATAACAGCATGTCGGGCACTCTAATTCAAGCAACTGGCTGATTGGTTTAAGACAAATATTTGAAATTGGCGCGTTGATTGGCTGAACCGCTCTATTCTAGACCATTCGGGTGACAAAGCGTTTTTTTTGGATTTGAAACTTTCAAAGGCTGCAAGTGCGGTGTTTGTTTACTGGTTATTTTTGTACCAAACTGTTGTTGTATAGAAAACGCGAACCGTTTTTTTTCAAGTAAAAGTTTTATAACAACTAAAGTTATGGAAATAGTAAAAATGTTGCGTTTTTGGCAAAAAAATCGTTTGCAATCTGTAAAAATGTACGGAAATGATTTGCCAACAAAGTTTCTCATTCCAATACCGCCGTTGGAAATAATTTTATTTTTTGTTGTTGTGGAAGAATTTGATATTTTTCATGCTTGTCTCCATGAACGCAAGATGAAGCAAAGTCGTTGAGTTGGTGTTGTTGTTCTGACCCAACCACATGGACCGGTTTTTGTTCTCACTGTCGGTGTTTTTTCTGTTACAATGTCATGCTAAAAAAGTGTAGCAAAAAAAGCTAGAAAACAAAATGATAATAATTCTTAATGACATTCATGCAATTTTGGCAGACGTAGTTTTGGTAGTCAATGAAAAAAACCGTTTTCAATACAGAAAAGTTGCACCATTTCTCTTCGTCCGCTTATCCAGCAAGTTTTTCTTGTGCCAAACCACACTTTCATTGTTTTCATTCCAGAACTTTAACAAAAAACTAACAGGAAAAAAATCAGAATTTATCTAAGAAAAAACCCCTGAAACTCTAAGCACGATGCACCACAAATGCAACCTGAACTGCTCTGTGTTGCTTGTCATGGCTGCACTCACCCGTATTCCCATTCTTCGTCCAACAGTAGCAGCGCGACCAAACTGCTACTTCTACAAGGCCTGCGTCCGTGAATTCGGTGAGGCGTATTGTGGCGCAAAGTCGGCTTTCCAGCCGTTGCCGTGCACCGAACAGGAACTTCAGCAGGTAACATCAATTTGTTAAAGTTTCTTCGACTGAATGAATGCGCGTGCAGAGCGAACAGAAAAGTTTGCTTAAGTGATTCGGCCCTATTTAGGGAACTCGGATCAGTTTGCCAATTTTGAATTCCCGCGTCCTGCATGCAACTGCTTACCTGTCTATGCGCGCATTGAGTTGCGGGGCCCAAAGTAAAAGATCATACACAACACGAATTTTTGTTGGTGAATACCACTGCGAAAGGCATCAGAACTGTGATGTCCATGGAGTAGAGAGTACGGCACCGGAGCCAAGCCATCGTCAATTGTCACTGAAAAAACGTTCAACAAATTGCTGAGTAAACATGAGAACCATCCGCCAACGGTACTCATAACAATTTTTTTGGCCAGCATGTATTTTTAGTATCCATACGGTACCTTCTCCTTTGTTACCACAGGTGTGGTAACATCATGAAAGTTAGTGTAGTGTTTCGGTGTTTATTGTGTTTTGTCTGATCGGTTTCAAATGAGCACGTTTGTTTCTGTCCAATTTTTGGTCTATTAAAAAATTTAAAAAAAACAGAAAATGTATCTTGTTTGCAGGACGAAACATCAAACTCCATTCCGAGAGGTTGGTGGTGTCTTTATATTCCTCTATATTCCTTACCGTTGGACTTGAACGTGGATAACCAAAACCGCTTGAAAACCTTGCAATTTGATGTTTTTTTGCATTTTTTTGTTTTAAAGGTTCAACGAACTGTAAGTCCTGCTATATTTGTGAACAAGTGGCTGTTTTTCAAACCAAAGTGCCATCGGTTCTGTCGGACACGCTTTATTTAAAAAAAGCAGTGTGTCAATTTTTTTCAGAACAATTGCATGGCGGTTCAGTGAGTCGAGACCACGGAGGCGTTGGCGAAACTCAAGTATGCTTCTGTTTTTCTCAATCATTCAAACATTTTGTGGTCAACTTTTTTGAACTTATGTCTTGTCAGTATACGCACAGTTTGCTTTTGCGGTTTCGCCAGATTGACGCAATAAACGCGGTTGCTTGTGCGTGGGACGGGGACCAGGCTGACCTGTCTAAAACTATGCACACGTTAAGCTGCATTCATCAAGCAGTATTTAGTACAGTATCAAACATTAAATACTGGTTCATGAATGCCCCTGTAGTTATCGTCACGCGCACGTTTTTTCGTCATATAGTTTCGTGCTGTTTTCTTTTCAGCTGATGCGTGTCTACAGTGATTTCCATTACGAGATGCCACAACGGTCGAAGCAAATCGGCGTCGTAAAACGAAGTCCGGAGGGGCGATGGCCGAACAGCGTAATTCCATTCGAGTTCCATCTGGAGGACGGTCACCCCACGGTGGACAGGACGCGATTCGAAACGTACACAGAAACTCTGAAGGGGCATTCATGAAGCAGTATTTAGTGACCGCGTAGCTATGTTTCAACACAGCTACGTACGCGTCATTAAATACTGTTTCATGAATCCCGCTTAAATTATATAGTCAATCAGCTGATTTGGTTGGCGATCACCACCAATGGTCTCAATGAGATACGACAGAAGACAATCATTGTTTTAGCCTGGCCGGCGCTAACCAACCGACTTTGACCAACCAGCGAGCCTAATTGAAAATTGCGCCAGTACAGCTGATTGATTATCTGTGTATGGTTTTACTGTGAAGAAAACAACCATTCACAGAACGAAGCGTTACGTGCGCGAAGCGATGCAGGAATTGGAAGCAGTCAGTTGTGTGCGTTTTGTGGAGCGCACCAATGAGCAGTACTACGTGGTGTTGTCGGTGCAGTGGACCTACGGTTGTTCGGCAGATGTGGGACGACTTCCGAAAGAACAGCAACCGCAGTATGTCATACTTGGTAGGGTTTTGTATTTTGGTCCCGCGACTTGTAATGCGCGCATGAAGTGAACAGTTTCCGTGCGTGGCATGCATACCAATTGTCTAACCTATGACTGTCTGACTTGCCACTAGCTCTGATCATTTGACACTTGATACGAAGGTAGTTTCGGGAATTTTACATTTTTTTGTGCGCCACAAAATCCAATTGAAGGCCTGCGGTGCTACGACGAGCACGCGTATCCGCGCACGAAGTACCGCATCATGCATGAGCTGATGCACGTCATCGGCCTGCTGCACGAGCACATGCGCCCCGACCGAGACTCCTGGGTGATCGTGCACGAGAGTCAGATTCTGGCAAGTGCAAAACACTGCAAATCGATGATGCAACAGCTGCAGTGACACCGAAATATATGGACTTTTTCGTATCCATTTTTCAACAATGAAATCATTCATCATTCGCGAAAAAGCATTCGGATTTTTATACTGTATGTGCGGCTCTGGGCCAGACAACTGCGGTCACAATTAAACGGAAGCACTTGAGTTGCTTGCTTCATGACATTGTGATCAGCAAAGCAATGACGACTGCAAAATAACAATGGTGATGCAATCATTCAATCATTCGTGATTGCAGCCGGGCGACCAGCAAAACTATGTGAAGCAGAAACGATCGGAGGTGCTGACGCTCGGGCTGCCGTACGACTACGACTCGCTGATGCACTACCCGGAGGACGGCGCTCGTGTCGACCCGTACAAGGTGCGCGCGTTTGGAATTTTATGCAGCGAACTCGCGAAATTATGCGCAATCAGCTGATTGGTTGGTGATCATGTAGTGCGTGCTTGTTGCTTTCTGTGCAGGGCAGACTCCACCTCCACAGCAATGCCTGCACAGAATGCATACATACCCTGATCACCACCCAAATCAGCTGATTTCCTGAATAATTTAGAGTTCGAGTGTGTGCTGTGGAGAGGCGCAGTGTGGTTTGCATAAGATCCATCATGATAAAGAACCAATCAGCTACAAAGTGTTTGTGACTGTACATAAATTCAACCACCCAGCGTGTCTAACACAGCCAATCATTGAGCCGCTCTGGAAGACCGAATACAAGCTGGGTCACGAGGACCATCTCAGTGAGCTCGACAAGCGTCGATTGAACATACTGATGCGATGCAGGACGAAACGTGAAACGGACAAACCGAAAATCAACGCATTCACGCCCACAGACGACGGCAACCAACTGACACAACAACCGGCGAACGTGCGATTAGTGAAGATAAACGGCGCTTTTTGCGACACAATCAGAAAAATAATGCTCATGTGTACTTATAAAAATATATATGCAGATGTTTGTGCACATGTCAGTGCACTTATTGATGCAGGTATGCATGAACCTGTGCACTCATCGATTCAGATTAACTTCAATTTTCAGAAGCTGCAAACAAACGGATGTAACTGCATTTGTTTTCAGACGAAAAACGGCGGTTTTTTTGTTTAGCAAAAACTTTAAGTGCACGGGGTTTGTGCATGTGAATCGATAAGTCTCAATCATGTGCTTTTGAACCAACGTACATATGTGCACATGCATGTGCATATTTTTTCTGACTGCATTATTGCTATTTCCTTGTCCCGATCCCAGCAAACCCGAACTTCGGGTGGTTTCCGGAAAGTGGACGACGGATTGTCCCAGGGCCCGTCTTTCCATATGTTTGCAATTTTAGCATTTTCAGATCTTCAAATTTGGTGGCCGACAGTCGATATAATAGTACACCCGAACAAACAGCGAATCAAACAAACGTTTTTAGTGGCATGCGTTGAGGGGAGAAGGCCACCCCTGTAATGCACAACTGTTTGCGTTTCAAAAACTGCCCGTGTTGTGTATCAAATCAACCGGACTGCAAAAGTGTTCCCCCCGTCGTTTACAGTGTGCCCCATGCGTGTGCTTCTGCAAGTTTCCGGATTGTCCACCGGCCGGTTCGACGAGCACCGCCTATCCTGCACTGGCGACGCCCGGCACAACTGTGCGTTTGCCCGAGACATCGGCTGTGACCACGTCACCATGTCCGGCCACCTTGCAGCCAAGTGGCGAGTTTCATCTCACGAAAAACAACGTTTTTTCCATTTCAATAATTTAATTATTTAATAA
>JASANC010005835.1:0-20010 GCA_030248135.1 Theristus sp. LFF4_11 | reverse complement strand
TTTTCTGGTTCACCCTGCATAACATCACAGTGTTATCAATTTAATGACAGAGTGCACTGTCTTCAGACTAGGACTTTCACAAAATTGAGAGCACATCAAAGCCTTTGTCGTATTGCAATATTTTCAGTTCGCCGCTGCGGTGACGCATGAACAATGTGCCACAACAGCTTCAGCGAATCCCAAATATAGAATGGCTCATATTTATACGGCCGAAATGCTAAACCATATTGCAACCAACTTGGTTTCAGCTACGTCGGTTGGTTGTTACGCGGTTATTTGAGCATTTTGTCACAGTCACGGAAAATTGCAAAAAAATTCTTAGCGACGTCACTGGATGTTTTACACAAGAACAGGTTTACTGGATTGGCATGGAAAGCGACGTGGCGACGTCCACGTCCTACTGGGTGCAGCAGGCAGGTGAGCCACCGAGTGCAGGTCTCCTGGAGGCCGAGCGTCCCGCACTGCCCGCAACATCACCCACAGCGACTTCACGTTGCACGGTTTTGCGAAAAGTTTCTGGTCAATGGAAAATCGACAAAACGACTGCGTGCGCGACTCTGCAGCTGTGTTTAATTGAACAAAGTCAGCTTCTTCATGGATCTTCTGCGTTGATTGCACATGCTCAATTATTGATGTCGCAGTGCTGTTGTTTTTGCTACGTTCACCGTGCTAAATGTGGCTGCATTTTGCATTTCTATTCAGGAGCGCCTGGACATCGCTACAGAGCCCAATGGAGCACCAAGTACACCCCGGCGTCGCCATTTGTGCTGCTTGTCGAGCTCAGCAGCGTTTGGGACGAACGCGACTGCGCCGCACACTGTCGCAATCAGCCCGGCTGTCTCGCATACAATCTGCACAGAACGAACGCCATTTGTCAGTTGCTGCCAACAAAAGCAAGCACTGCTGGCGATCCGGGCATAGTGACAACGGACATTGATGGCTGGAGCTACTATGAGCGACTCGATGCCATTGTCACGAATTATGAACAGATGAACATAAACTAGTGAAAAATAGATTTTGAAATAATGGGTGAACGACGATACTTCGATTCGGTTGAAATATTCTTGCAGATGGCAGTATTGCAAATGATTTTCCCTTTACAACAGATGTCGGATGTCGATGATTATTTTGTGGGGCACTGCTGAGGTCAGATCTACGATAATTTGCGTAAAATTGATAACAATGTACCTACGACTTGCTGAAATCGTGAAATGTTTGAACTTTCAGTTTCAAAATTTTAAATTCGGCTTATCAAAAAACCAACTTAATCTAGAAACCATTGCTTTGACTTACTCTGCTCACAAAAAAGTTCAAATAAGAAACAACTAGAATTAATCAGAAAAGGCTTGTTGATCATGATTAACGATCGTAGTGGAAAACCGCTGCTGGACGCTACTCGGATGAGACAACACGTCTGTGACGACAACGGACAACGACAAATCTGGCTCGTTTAATGCAAAGTTACTTCAAAGTCGAAGTCGACTCAATCATTCTTTATCCTGACAAATGCGCTCGAAAGGAGAGATTAACCATAACCATACCATTCAATTGCTTCAAAAAATGAATGCTGCCTTGAACCCGGCCGCAACCAACCGCGACGAGTTTGTCGATGCTCGTCATCTCGCTGTTTCTGTTTCGACCACTCAACAGAGTCTCAATGGACAACCCCTGCAGCGCATGGCCGTGCCGGCCGTCGGAGCGTCGTCGCTTACGACTGAAGCCAGTGCGTCGACGCACACGCGCGCTGCGCTCGATCTCGCGCTTGTACCGATCCACGATGTCCTGCGAAACAGCACACATTGTTACTGAACTTTGAAACACTTGTGTTACCCCAAGGCCTTTTTTACTCTGTGCTAAACTGATTCACATTGTATACCAATAGTGAACGCTGATTCAACAGTCGATTGCATTTGTACCGCATACACTGGTACACGTGCAGCCAATCAGCACAGAGCCATTCCTGTTTCGGAAGCAGTCGATGAGCGTGCGTGTGCGCACAAGTTGCGAAGCTGGCCGAGGCAACCGCTGATGCATGCCGCGTGACTCGCCTGGACGTCAGTGGGCAGCTGCACGAGGTACTGCCGCTTGGCGATGTGCTGCACGAGCTCGTGCTTGTCGTCGTGCTCCCCAGGCGTCCTCGGCCGTGCGTCCGTCTGCTTCGTCCGTCGTCGTCTGCCTGTCACCGCCGGCTGCTCACTGGTGCGGCGTTTGCCAGCGGCTGCGCCCGGCTGCTGTTGTTGCAGCAGCTCCGGTTTCGCCAGTCGCATCGTCGTCTCAGCGCCCGAGTGAACGTCAATGAGACGCGTGCGAAGCTTGAAGCCGCCACGCTCCGTCTGGCTGTGACTGTTGGCGCCTGAGCACGCAAAACTGATGTCATGCAGTCGCAAGCAAGCTAAGCTGCTAGACCATGCGCGTAGCAAGGGAACACCCAAGCAGTGACCGATTTGACATTGATAGAAGCCGGCCAGAGCGGAACATCACTGATTAGGCCGCCTCTCTTCTGCATCTGGTGTTGGCCAGCAAGTGTAGAGACCTTATGCCAATATTTAGTTGATATGGTTTTGTTCAATTTACACTTTACACTCCTATAAAAGGAATTTACATGTAATTTCAAATATAGCCCGCTGATTGGTTGCATGCTGCAGACGTGACACCATTCAAAGTGGCCACTTACCAGCGCTGGTCGACGGCTCATCAGGATCGTCCGTGGAGCTTTGATTATGATTCAATGTGCTCTTGCCCAGCAAGATGTCGAATTGTTGCAGAACCTGTGCAGAAAAATGAAATATCATCTCAGATACACAATAATTTTAAATTCAGATTTTCTTCGGATCCGAAAGAAAGTAAATGATCATTCCAAAAGGGCAGAATTGAAGACAACAAAGCAGCACGAACAGCGCAGCATCAACATGATCAGGCCACCTTTCGCTTCCTCTCGTTCATTTTGTGCGACGTGGCTCGTTGCGGCGCCTTGCGCAGTGCCCGCTCGTACGACGGTTTCCGGCTGTTGGACGTGTCGATGTCGGCCGTGATGTTCTCGACGGGCATGTTGAACAGCAACGCTTCTGTGCCGGACAGTCGCTGTGGACGCTGCGAGCGCGTTGGCTCCGTGCGACACTGTGAATGTGAATGGACTGAGTGGGGGGGGGGGGGGCAGGTTCAGCACGAGACGACTACGCCTTCGTGGCGCAGCATCCGCTGTGCACGTCACGCGGCACGTCACCATTTTGCTCTTTCGCACGCGCATCAGCGCGACTCTGCCCGTTTCTCTCTTTACGTGAGACAAAACTCATGCTCATCTTCTACACAGCGCAACGCCACGATTCGCTTTAGTGGCACGTTTTGCCACGAAAGAAAACAACCAGTCCTGGTGCGGTCATTTGTGCTGTATGTCAGTTCAATAATCACTTTCTTTGAACAACCAGAGCGACCAACCGAGTTCAGTAGCTGCCAGCGTGACTTTATCGACGACATCGTTCGATTCGGCAGTCGTTTTCGTATCGCCGACCAGACGCCTGTAATAAGGAATAGTGCTGTGCACGCTTGATGGCTGCGACAGTGCAACATTGCATGAAGCACCGTTGTTTCGTTTAATCAGCCAATCAGCGTGTCACAGCAACTGTTCTTCTCGCATCAAATCAACCAAGTTGCAAGATGGTTGTCTGCATTTCGGCCTGGCCAACACCATGTGCAGAAGAGGGGTGGCCGCATCAAAAGCAGAAGTTCCGTGAAGTGCCGTGCAACCTAACAACGAACATGATCCGAGCTCAGCAACCGCATTCACGAGCGCTTTGTCTTCGTCTTCTGTCCACGGCCGAAGTGACACGTCAGCCTGCATGTTGAACGCGCCTGTGTAACTGAAAAGCAACAATGACTTGGAAAATAAAATCAGTTGAAATCATAAAAAAAGTTGAAAACAAAACAGCAAAAGCGAACACACGACGAAGCAAAAGCGTCGCATTTTTGTTCAAATTCAGCCGATCGTGCAACGTACCGCTCACGGCATTGCTGATCGGTTCTGCCCGGCACAACTGCAGCCACTTTGTTCCAGTCTTTCGCTCCGTATTTCTGAACGCCAACCATCAACAGCTGAAACACACTTGCCATGCCAAAAAAACTGAACAAAACTGGTATCAAACTTAAAAAAACGGGTACGACAGGATGTTGCACAAGATGCGCCACTGAAAACGCACAACTGAACGCACCACATCTTCATCCTCCGTCCACGGCCCATGGCGCACCTCCGGGTTCAAATGGCGTTCCCAACGGGCGCGACACTGCGGGCGTGTGCGGCCCTCCATGTAGTAGGTCACTGCAAAGCGTCGCAAATCATTGCACTCCACTCAGCAACCTCTGTCCGTTTACTTGCATTTCAGCTGTAAACTCTGCCAACTCAACCACAATGCTGAGTTTTTCAATTACAATTCAATTGACACAACCTTGCTCCCACGGAATATAGGTGCCCTGTTGCAGTTGGCGTATTATTTCCATCAACTTCTCGCTCTCCTCGTCTGTCCATTCACTGAAAGCAACAAAATGCGGAAAACCTTCGCGATAACAGAATGCGCACAGTGACATTATCACGTGGCAAATTGTTGTCTTCGCTTACCGCCGCAATATGGAATCATTCAACTCTGATTGGTACTTCTCGAAACATTGGAATGGTGTGCGGCCCGTCTGTAAGTAGGTTGCAAAAAAATAAGTCCATTCTTTCGAAATTCAAGTGTTCAAGTGTGCAAACGCAAAAAACAGTATCTTATGCAGTGCAAGCAATTCCATTTTCCACAAACGCAGACTGCACGCTACTCACGTTCAAACGTTTCGCAACCAAGTGCCAGTCGGGGTGCTCCATTTCAGCGACAATTTCAGCGAGATCTCTCAACTCGGCACGCTTCCACCGGCTGTCTGCATTCCAGTCTGGCGCCACTTCGTTCATCCATTTCAGACGACACTCAACAGCCGTGCGAGCGCCGTTCATCTGTGAAATCAGCAATTTTATGTGAAAGAGAAGTATTTTCCAAACTGCTGCACATCAACAGACACTCAATTCAGCTTTCTTTAGACGCAAAACCAACAGAATCCAGAAAGCTACCCCGGTTGTTGCGACCGACGGCCAATCAATGATGTCCACGTGTTCGCGATGTGCCACGAATTTCGCCCTGCAAAATTTGCCAGCATCCATTTTCTTGGGTAAGTTGTGTGTGCATGCATAAAGAACGAACTGATAACAAGCGAAATGCTTGATTGATTTCTCACTTGCAGCGCGCAATGTCCTCATCCAGCTGGTCCAGCTCCATTTGGTATCGATCTTTCATTCGCTCCGTCGTTTCACTGGACGCCAATTTCTCTGTGACTAGTTCTCGACTGAAATCGTGTTGGTTTCATTCCATTCAAATTGTGCAGCAACAATCAGGTTTTATTTTCCTTGCAAAAAATACATTTGTATTTAAAAGAAGAAAACCAACCGAGATTGCAACTGTAGAATCGTGTTTTGCAGTCCATCAGCCTGGACAGCCTTGCGCAGTTTTGCACATTCATCTTTCGTCCCTGCACGGACAAACAATACAACCAAATACCGTATTACCCCCATTAAACCCCCCAATAAACCCCCATCCCGACCGGTTTCCGAATAATCCCCCCCCCCCACAAATAATTCCCCATGGGGGTTAATTGGAAACCTGTTTGAAACACATACCCAGCGAATTCAGTGGCTGAATGCAGTGACATTGGCGAAATTGTGCTACCAAAGGCCCCTAAGGGATGAGTTAATGGTAATTTCATTACAAAAGGCTGTTACAAAAGGAAATCTCTGTGAAAAGTAGAAGTTTCTGCGACTTTCTTGCTCGCCATGCAAGGTATTTTTGCCATTTTTCAACAAACCCCCACCCCTAGAATTTTTTGTAAATAACCCCCCCCCCACCAATAATCCCCCCCCCCACCCCTAAAAGTCGCTGACGTATTAATCCCCCATGGGGGTTTATTGGGGGTAATACGGTATTGATATTTTCCAGAACGAAAATGGTTTTGCAAACCCTGAAGTGAAGTTGAACACTCACACGGCTTTGACGGCTGTACCAGCGGATCAAACTCAAGCGACGCTTTTTTCCGAATCATATCTGGGTTGGGTGGGGGACACTGCAAAAAAATTTGAAAAAAACTGAAGCTTTTTTGTAGATTTTTCAAACAAGATTTTACGATTGATTGTGTTTTGTGCATAGACCAACAAACCATTGCATGTTCGTCGCGAAAATACGGCGGCATGTACAGCGCGGCGGGAACTTTCGGTTGCTTCTTGGACAATGTCGCGCCTTCCGACACTGAGAGCGACTGTTCCACTTCTTGCTGCAAATTCAGTGCATTCACAAAACGAAACTCCGACGGCGCTCCGATGATTGGCAAACTTTTCAATACTCATAAAAAAGCTACAGTGGGCAAACCAGCTTGTTTTCGGGTTTGATTCAATTCAACGGATTGTCACGAATTGTGTTAAAATTTCATTCGAAAACAACCAAGCACACTAGCAAAGCAACGAAGCAATCGTTTGGATTTACAGATCTCTGGCACTCTGGGTCAGCTTTACACCAAGAAACAAGCACGAATTTGTCCGATTTTTACACCGCGAATTAAAAATGCTGCTATGCACCCAATTTTCAGAATTTTGATATGAGATTTTGACACTATCGAAATCGATGGCAAATATTTCTTAAGCAGTGTTAAAATTTCAGCCCTAAACGCTGAACCAAACTCGAGAACGAGACGTTTTGTCCATTATAGTTTTTTTTGGTGAGACCCGGTACTACAGAAAACCGCAGATCACGAAGTTGTGCTCAATCGAGCAGTGGTCCACAGAACCGCAACAATTGTGAGTGTTCACGATTTCTGTTGCAACAGCGATCAAGTTCAGCGCGACCTGTCTTTCTTTGACTGCTTGCAGACTGCACTCGACCCGCGTGAGAAAGTTGTCCAGCAGCTCCTGGTAGGCCTGGTTGAACGCGAGACACGTCGACACCGACTGGGCGCCGTGCGTCAGCGTGCGACTCCGGTTGGTCGTCAGACTGCCCGTTTCATCGATCGAACCCGCGCCTGAATGTCACGTTTTCAAACTATCAATTGATTTATCATGCTGTTATTCTGTTATTTATTATCTGATCTGATCAATGAGAAAAACAATTACAGGTTCATTTTGAAGTCTTTCAAAAAAGTTTCAAACCTCCAAGCGCTGCGAAATCGCCGGGAGCAGTGACAGTGGTGCTGTTGGCATCCGTGACACTGTGCATCTGTGCGCAAACACGCAAAACAATGATGCCATTCAATCACTGAATTATCTTAACAAAAGCAAACTGTCTGCACAGCCGGGGTGTCGATCCGGTTGGAGGGGGGGGGGGGTTACTACACGTACACCACACCCCCGGCCCCATCTCGACCATTTTTTTCAATCAGTTTCACACAACTGGAAGAGAGACACGCTACACGCACGCGCACCACGACACAAGTTCAGATATCGCTCACTGTTTTGGCTCTCAACCTCCAACCTGTGCCTGTCTGTCATTTATTGTGTGCCTTCATTTTCGGAGTCAGATCGGCGAAGCTTACAGACAGACAGACAGACCTTTGAAAAGGCTATACAAGAGCTTAACCTTTGCCCCTTACTCACCTCCAAATCAAGTAAACCACCGCCGCCAACACTTTTCGTTCCTGCCATTGCTGCCATCGAAGTTGGCGGCTCTGTCATCATCTCGTCGTTCGTTTCGTTTCCGTTCCTCCTCTCTTTAGTTTCGGTGTTCGGATTCGATTGTGGACTGGATCTGATGCAGGAGTTGAGCTTGAGCCCGATTTTTGGCGATTTCACTTGCGGGGGGGGGGCAAGTAGGGTTAGGGGGAAAAAAAATCCGGATTTTTTTTTTAAATTAAAAAAAAATTTTTTTTTTAAAAAAAAAAATTTTTTTTTACAAGTTAGGTTTGTTCGAAGCGTCTCGTCGAGCTGAGTTCATCTAGACTATTTTCAGAACGATCCGGAAAACTATAAGAGCGAAAATCGTGTTTTATTGAAATTATGTCCATTTCATAGAGGGAAAGTTGCATTTTCAACAGTAAAACAGGACAATTTTCGACGTGTACTTGAATATTGAACTGTTCTTAGTTGTTCCTCTTTAGAAAATTACCAAAATTTGACTGTGTTCAAAAATTCCTGTTTGCTGTAGCTAAGTCGGCAACCCCTGTCGACCCCCAAGACACTTACTTTCAGGTTCAACCAGCTATGCTATCTGCCACATGGCGAGAGCCCACTCTTCAAATCATCGTATCGAAAACACGTACCATGATTTCGCGATCACGTTGCGGGCAACTGACAGACGCAAGTTTAACACGTTAGTTTAGCTCAGCACGCAAGTTTTAACATGTGGCCATGTTATCGGGTATCTGAAAAACGGTCGTGTGATGTGGTATTAACCAACATCTCCGCTCCAATTGTTTAACAATATATCGCACAACTCCATTGTAGACCTATAACGTACGCCAATCAACAAAATATCATGTTCATCTCATGGCCTACCGACTGAAAAAACATGTTCTAAGTTGCAAGAAAACGATTTCTGAAACGATATTTCAATTCAGTTAAGTCATTTCAACGCTAAAAATTGACTCTAGAAGTCATCCAAATCGAAAAACATGGAGTACGTCGGTCAAAATGACCAAATAATGACATGTACCTAAGCACACAAAGAAGTTGGGAAGAAAATTTGGTTTGAACTTTCAAAAAATTATGCCATAAATCGAATTTTCAGAGCAAAGTAGAAGAAAAAACTCCAGCCCCAACAAGAATTTGTTCAAAACGCAATGGTTCAGACATCTTCCTTCTTGAAAAGGCTTGGCTTAGGTTAGGATTCGGTTAGAATTATGTTAGGCTTAGAATTAGGCTTTAGGATTAGGATTTAGAACCAGGTCCGTTTTAGCAATGTCCGACAACGAGCGTGTCGGTTTTTAGAAAAGAAGGGCAACCCACCTGCCCCGCATCCGCATTGCTCATTGCTCATGATCCACTAGCGTGCGTGCACACGCTCCGCACTCAACATAAACTCGTTCAAAATGCAGTTATTTTCATTCTTTGTTTCTTAAAAAGGCTTGGCTTAGGTTAGGATTAGGTTAGGAACAGGTTTTGCTTAAGATTTGGTTTAGGTTTGGTTTTTAGGTTTAGGTCCGTTTTAGCAATGTCCGAGAACATCCAGTTGTGGAGCGTGAGTTAACATGAGCGTAATATCATAAAACGTGCCAACCGGTAAACACGGCTCGCGGTGCTAGAATTGGGGGAGAGGGGTTTGAAAAAAATTGTTTTTTTCGTTTTTTTAATTCGGATTTTGTTTTTAAACTTTAAAAAAAATTTAAAATTTTTTTTCCCACTTCACTTTGCTCTGAAAGTTCGATTTTTGACATAGTTTTTTGAAAGCTCAAACCAAATTTTCTCCCCAACTTCCTTGTGTGCTTAGGTACATGTCATTATTTTGGTCATTTTGACCGACAACACTCCATGTTTTTCGATTTGGATGACTTCTAGGGTCAATTTCTTGCAATTTTTAGTGTTGAAATGACTTAAACTGAATTGAAATATCGTTTCAGAAATTGTTAGATCATATTTCTCAGCCGGCAGGCCAAATTATGAGATCGTGTTGTTTGGTGTGTGTTTTTTTTGCGCGCACTGGTTCCGGAAACCTTAACGTACCAAACTCCGGCGGAAACGGGCGATACTGCCCTGCGCCCAATTTACCTTCGGCTCTGGAGGGAGTAGATTATTAGATGTTGTTGGTCACTTTAGTTTCTCCATTCTGTGTCTTGTCCGCAGCGAGGTTCGAACTTTCCACCTACAGAACGGTAGACGAAACCTACAAATTTCCCTGCGCTACAGACGCTACGAGAGATCAAATAAAGAAAAACGGTTGTTGTTTCATTACCTTATCAAAAAGGCACACTTTGTGCTCAAAGAGTCAAAAACTCAGGATTGACAGATGGCGGATGAGAGCCCGCGAAAACAGAAAATGGGTCGGGATTGAAAACGGCACGTTTAGCCACAATGGGATTTTTGGTTTATTGGCAATCAAAAACGATTCCTGGTTACTTACTCTTTAATTGAACGTTTCGCGAGCTCCGTATTCTGCCAAAAAAGTGACAGATGGCGGATGGATTCCCCCATAAAATTTTGTGCAAATCTGCATTCGCCCAATAGCGCGGCATGATGCCCTCGAAAATATTTGTGTTCATCTTTCGGTACCGATCCCAGTGGCCACTTTTTGCTGTTCAACGATTGTACGCACGCTGGTCGGGGGTCTTAATGGTACATCAATAACCGTTGCAACAAATATTGATAAGCAGCGGTTACTTGTCAATTGCAAACATGTTTACCAGCGGAAGTTTTATCAAAGAAACATTCTCAAAATCTTCTGATTTTTAATGTCATTGTACATACTGTGTACCGGTTACTCATTGTTTTCTGTGCATTCAATAACAATAAAACAACAACAAAACGTTGCTTAAAAGCACTGAAACGTTTGGTGTTCAAATTGTTTCAATCTCACAGCACAGAATTAAAATGTTTTATAACAGTAAGAAAATTTTGAACTTTCTCTTGCTGTTCGTGTCATTCGCTGCCGTCCAGTGCACATTCGTTGACATTCCTGAACTTAATACGAACTTCTTTGGGCCGGCTAGTTTGGACGAGCTCACTGCACCGGTTCTGCTTCGTAATGGTTCTTCAGTGCGCTTGATCGAACGAACAGAACTAGAAACTGTGATGCGGAAAAAAGTGGACATTCTTGATATGCTCGCTGATCACCACAAACTGAATGTAAAATTGATACTAAATGACTAAAGTTCTTTTATTATTTGCTGTCTTGCATTTGCAGAGCCAATTAGCGATGAACTTGATTCGAATTCTGAAACTGCTAGACACTTACATGCAGGTTTACCCACGTTCGAGCACTGTCCCTCAAACGCCACTTTTTATGGGTGATCTCTTGCTAACGAAGCAACAAATCAACGCTGTGCACGAGCAAATCGAGGCGAAATATGATGCACTGCAAACTTTGACGGCCACCGATCTGACCGTGTGCTTGGCGGAACTCAGCGAGCATTTCAAGCGACAGCCAAGCACCGTGGTCTACTACGATGTCGATGCTGCAATTGAAGACGATCAACCGCTAAAACACGAGATTGAACAGGCGGTGCACATGTGGACGGAGCGCAGCTGCGTTCAGCTGCTCAGCACGCGATCCAGGCTCTATGTCGCCGATCGACCGTACCTGCTGTTCACAAGAGCTGCCAGGTTTTGTCATTTCTGCTATTTTGCCGCACTTTCGTATGCACGAAAAAACTAGAAAAAATCAAAAAGCAATTCCAGCTGTGCTTCTTACCTTGGCCATACTGGAAGACCTATTCAACCAATCTATGTTGGCGCTGGTTGTGGGCAGGTATTTTGTGCGTTTTTTTATTTTTATCAGATTCAGACCTTGACGAAGTCACTTGTCAATTTCGACGTTTGTATTTTCAAGCGTGTTTGTGTCCTCCCTGCACTCAACTTTACTGTCATTGTTTTTAGGCTGGTGTGATCGCACATTTGCTCGGTCACGCACTTGGTCTACACCATGAGCACCAAACGGCTGACAGTGACACCCATTTGCACATAGAATGGTCAAATATCAAGCCGGCCTTTTTGGATGCATTCCTGAAAAGCACGTCAAACATTGGGCAAACTGACGCGCCCACAGTGAACTCAAGCTTGCTGTTCGACCACGGCTCTGTGATGCTCTGGAATTCTCGGGTGTGCGGCGTTTCGTCAAATGTAACATTCTTTACAACAACAAAACGGACTTTAATATGTGCAAACGTCTTGCAGGCTTTCACATTAGACCAAAGTTTGCCGTCGATCTCTGCAAAGAACGCATTATTCCAGCGCACCATTGGCAACAGGCGCAACGTGTCGTATAATGATGTCATTCGATTGAACAACTTGTATTGTCCAGGTTGGGCAGGTTGATCACATTGAACACATGTCCAGTTCCGGGTTTGTGTCCGGTCACCGGTGGCGTCTCCCGCCCCGCCGCGTGTCCTGTTCCGGGATTTGCGCAAATTTTTGTCAAACTTTAAAATTGTGAATTTTTGCAAGTGAAATTTTTATTTTCGACACACGCGTTGGGAGCGTGGAACAATTCACGACACGGGACACACCACTGGACACGAGTTCGGACATTTTTAGCGTGATATTGCACAAAGCAAAGAGGTTTGTGCACACGGCAATGCTTCGACCAAAAGACGCACGCTCAAGTGCGACGTCTTGCAGGAAAGTGCATGGACAAGCCGTTCTGCTCGCGTCACTACCTGGGCCACTGGAATCCCAGGTACAGCCATTGCTCGGAGGTCGTGTGCCCTGAAGGCCTCAGAGGGCCACAATGCGGCTGGTTGGAAGAAAGTGGACGTGCGTTAAACTTGGCTACAGTTGTTCACTCGTTCAGCCGATTGTCGAATCAAAACTTTTGCTTTTAGCTGACTACTGTGGCGGCCTACATTTTGCAAAGGACCAGTGGAAAACAAAACACAGTCCAAATTACCCGCTGCCCTTCGCCGCTGGACAACACTGCGTTTGGCATATCGTCGTAAGGCATTCATACTGTTTTAGCTTTTCAGAAAACTATATTAAGTCGCTGGTCTAATCAACTTTTTGCAGGCGCCAGCAAAATACCGGATAGAGCTGGAATTCACGGGAAAATTTCAGTTGTCAAACGATGATCCTGTTGCGTGCATGGGCAATTATGTGGAGGTGAAACCGACGGAAGACTATGCGTCTGCTGGATATCGGTTCGCTGTATGCGACTCAAAGCGTGCAGGCGTAGAAAGGAAACCAGTTTCAATCTTTATGTGTCAATTCAAAATCGCTTAACGGACTCGGCTAAATTAAGGAGACTCGGATCTCGGATCCCTTTGCCAATATTAAATTCCCACGTCATTCATAAATCTGTTTACCTATCTATGCACGCATTGAGTCTCGGGAGCAAAATGAAAGATCATAATTTTGTGTGCGAAAATTGAATTTTGCTAAAAAAATTCAGATTCTGTGGGACACAACGACCAAGTGACTCGATCTTCTCAACCGGTAACAACATGAAATTGTACTTTCGGGCGTTTGACCGAGCGCGCAGCAGTGGTAATGGATTTCAGTTTAGGTTTCGTCGCAAAAGAGTACCTGATTCAGGTCGGTTTTTGCGCATAATCTTTGTTTACCATTCCTTAAATTTTGGAGGAATGTTTTCTTTCAGTTTGACCCGTTATTTTAGCGACTGCCAGACCGGACCGGGACCGACCAATTGTTGACAGTGAAGAAGACGAATGCCGTTCACGAATGAACAGCCAAATTTGCAGAAACCTGCGTGAGCAACACAACTGCGTCATACCAGCAGAGCTGTCGCACTGTGCCAATTTTTGCCCTCAATGTCAAAACGGTTGGTTGCTTCTTGTTCAATCAACGTTTGACAGAATGCTCTGAGGCTGCGTTGATTTTTGTTTGTTTTTCAGAGTTGCCGTGTGCTGATCAGCTGGCTGCAGATGTTTGTGAACGCGAGTTCTTACAAGCCGGATTCTGCCACACGAAACGGGCCGAACGACGATGTCAAAGGACTTGTGGACACTGCCTCGTCAGCACAACGGTCGCGTCACGGACGACCACGGAGCAGAGGCCAGTGCCAACGACGACGGAGAGAACAACCAGCACAGCTGCTGAAAGTGGGCTGTCGACTCCGTTGACGGATCCGTGCGAGCCGAATCCATGCAGTGCCGATCAGGCCTGCTTGCGCTCGCCGCCAAACTGTCGTGACTGCACGCCATATCGCTGTTTGCCGCTGCGAAGTGAGCTTTGTTTTTCAAAGCTATCAACATGAACTTCGACAAGGAAACGAGAGCAGAGCAATAAATACTGTTATTTACTGATTTTTTATTTACTGTTATTTATTTACTGTATCTAAAGCAGCACGTTGCACTGGTTCGGTTTCAGCAAGCACCGTATCATGGCGTGGTATCACCATGTCGCGCCTAACATCAACATCAAGCTCCTCCTCCACCTGCACGAACACAAAGAGCACGGCACATTGTATCTTTGAAGTGATGGCTGAGTCAAAGTGCGCACGCATCGAGGGATTGCTGTGCAAACGCACTTGTCGACTCTGTCAAGAAGCAGAAGGCACGCTGTTACAGTTTTAAAAGCAAAAAATGTTCATACTTTTTTTCTACATTCTTGTTTTGCCTTGAACGTTTGAAAATGGAAATCAATTGAAACAGAAATTCAAATGTTTCAGAAAACCGCTGCCAAAGTGAGAACCATTATTGCTTGGATGGCACAATGTGTGCTGCCGGTGGCAAGCTGCGTCAATGGTGTGAATACTGTGGCCACTGTAACAGCACTGAAAATGCATCGTCACTTGACAATCAGTCATCGAATCTGTTTGCATTCTTCTTTTAGTTCACTCCAATGAAAAATAAAAATCTGTATTATTTTATAGTTTGTCAATAAATTCCGACTAGAGGGGAAACACAAGTGAATCCTTTGCAGATCACTCAGAGTTCATGCTCACGTAGCGTTCTGATTTTAAACGGTACAATCACTTTCATTATTTCACAGCGAATGTTGTTTACAAATGTCAACACCCAGGAAAGCAAGCCCCGATGTTTGGTCGGTTGTGCGCACGGCAATAACGAATGGGCTGGGCTGTTTTCAGTTGCAGCCGTTGAATACAGCAGACTAGCAAACAGCACAAGGCTGGCGCCAACGCAGAATCGCGCGCCCGGTTGAAAGGCAAACAGCCACGTGGATGCGATCGTGCTGAGAATGATGGCGACCGCGGTAGCAAAGTTTTTGGCGACGTTGTCGGCGTGCTTGATGACGACGGCGACCGTGAGACCGCCGATCGCAAGCCACGTCACCGTCGCCCAGACGACACCGTCGAAACCGACAAAGAGCTCGCTGCTGGCTGGGTGCTCGTGCGCTGTGACACGCGGCAGTGTATGCACAGCTGCAGGGACATAAAACACACAGCAGTGTCGCATGGCCAACCAACCAGTTTTGCTGTGCAGCGTTGTGACGAGCGCAGCCGCAGCAGCGACGGGCACCGAGCACGTGGCCAGCTGTATGTTGCGCATCCAGATCGACGGCGACGCCAAGCTCTTCAGTTGCTTCTCGAAGTAGACCGTGCCGAAGCCGCTGAGCAACGCAGCGGCCAACACCGCACACACACCAAGAACTGGCCGCTCGCTTCGTTGCGCCCCGTCAGATGCTCTGAAAGTTGATGACGGATATTTCGGGTGCAGCGTAGCCTGAGCCGTTTTTATTTAATACCACACCGCCCAGGCTAAAAATGTGTCCCAAACTCCGTGTCCTGTCCCGCCGCGTGCCTGCGCAGTGTTCTGTCTCGCCGGGTGTCCCCGTAAAAAAAGTACTGAGGATGCTAACATTGTTAAATTCGATTGGAAAATGTTACGAGAACAATCACCAGTTAAGTTTGTCGGCATACTAATCAATTTGATCCCGGAACAGAACACGGAACACAAGTTGGTACATTTTTTATCGTGCAAGCCCGATGGTGTCCTTAAATGGCATGGTTTTCTGTCACATTGCAGAAAATTTAAAGGATACCGTAAAGTCTTGCATATAAGGTCTCCTTATATAAATTTGAAAATCAAAAATTTCTGAAAAAAAGTGGAATTTCGTGTGACAACCTTATAAGTGGAGGAGGTCTTATAAAGCGAACATTAGGAATTCCGGGCCTTATAAACGGGATAGGATTTTGACCAAGTCAAAATTTTGAATTTTTTGGTTTCCCGCCGTGTGACACTTCGCCCACTTTTGGTGGGGGTCTTATATGTGGGAGGAACCTTATATGCAAGACTTTACGGTAACTCAGTGTGCAAACCGTTTTAAAGTGGTGGAGGATGCAGACACCGCCGTGGGATCACTGTGCACCAAACAGACGCCCACAAAAAGCAGACAGATCGAGAAGCATTGGCCGGCTGCCACGCGCTGGCGCAACAGCAACATCGCAAACAGCACCGTCGTGAAAATCTTCACTTGACTGGTGACCTTCCAGGTCAGTAACACATTTACATAAAGGCACTGCGTAAGAAATCCAAACAACCCAAAGTGAAAAATTCACAATTGATAAGACCGCACCATAAAAACGGCGACATGAAGATGTGTGGCGGCAACGTAGTTGAGATTGTTCTGTGCTACGAAGACAAACGCAAGAACACCGACCTTGAGCGTGTCATGTGGCCGTGCCAGAACGCTCGTGTGCACGCTTTTCATACATCTGCAATCGCTCAAATTGTGATCAAATTTGCAGTTTTGTTTGTTCTTGGGTCGAAATTAACCAAGGATAAACATAAATTACTTGTGGACACTTGCATGTTGCACAGCGACAATCAGCAAGCAAAGCAGCAGTTTTATCAGCTCCGTGCAGCAAACGGCCGTCGAAGTCGAGAACATGTGCTGCACCGGGCGCGATCGGCAATAGCGCATCTGAAACTGGTAGCTACAAGTCAGCTGCCAAGTTGCATTGTGCACTACAGCCCCAAAACTTTGAAAAGCTGTAATAATCTGCAGAAACAGAAGTAACTTGTTAATTCCGAACTAACAAGAATGTTATGGACCGCATTTTGCAGCGTCAACCAGATCAGCACCGCTTGGCGCACTCTTGTCATTCTCAGCATCACCAACAGAGAAGAAACATCATGACGAAAATTTTGTGTGCTTGGGGAAAATGGTGGTTATCGACAATATTGTTTGGTGAAAATCAGAAGGATTGCTTGTTTTATTCGAAAGTGCTGCTGGAGCACAGCTGCAAAATATAAACACGAGTGAGCTGAACAAATGCGCATAATTCAGGTTGTACAATTATACAAATGTAGATACAAACGTGAAAGCTAACATCGATTGTACACACCACATGCTACGCTGTTACCAACCAGTATCGATTGTAAGTTGAATGAGCACAACACATTATCTTGTAAATGTGAAAGTTTGCGTGGCATGTTTGTGTTTCACAATGTTTTGGGGGTTTGAGAGTTTCTTTAAAATTGAATAAACGGCTTGAGTTTGCACGTAACCGTCGTGTCATAATAACAGAAAAATTAGGCCATGTTTGCTTTGCACCGCCATGACGTGAAGTTCTTGATCCCTTGTATTCCAGTATTCCATCCATTTTATAAAAAAATCGGGGTTTTCATTTTTTCCGACCGAACCCTATGCACATCTAAAAAATCCTTCCTTGGTGGGTTTTAATTTAAAATAAATAAAAAAACGGAAAATTTGGTGTTTGGCAGTAGTTTTTTCACAATAGTGCACCCACCCCCCCTCCCATGGCCCACGCCTGTGTCACGTAGTGTCAGTAGTAGTCAAATAGTGGACCACGCCAGGGGAGGGGTGTCACTGTACCATGACTGACAGACCCCCCCCCCCCACGCGACGACACCCCCTCGAAAATTTGCTTTCGCCTTCGGTACTGGTCTGGGCTGGGCCCCCTAAATTCGAGAGGGGGATGGTTTGGGACCTGGGGGGTTGGCCGTGTGGGGGGTGTCGACTTTATTGGGCGTACCCCCACCCCCCCCCCCATCTTGACCCCTGATTGCAGAAGCTTCTATCAGTATCTGGACTTTGCTCGTCGATCTGACTGAAAGTAGAAATTATCACAAAAAAATTCTGCCAAAAACAGTCCACACAAAACTCAGGACAAAAACTAGGGTTCGAATTTTTTTACACTTTTTTAAATTCTTTTTTTAATCGGGATTTTTTTATTAATTTTTTAATTAACTAAAAAAACGAATTTTGACCATCAAAATTGTACTTTCATCTGAAAATGCGTTTGAGACACTTACCACAGAATGTGTCATTGTGCTTCTTTGCCCACAGTTTTGTGTAGACTTTGTTTTTGGCAGAATTTTTTGTGACAATTTCTACAGGTACTTTCAGGTAAAAAATCGACGAGCAAAGTCCAGATACCGATAGAAGCTTCTGCAATTGGTTTCATGAGCTCGTCAATGGACTAAAAAAGCAGTAAATTACTTTGGTTTTACCCTCCAAATTGAAGGAAACCTGCTTGTCAACTCTTGATTGTTGCCGATTTGTCGTCTTGAAGAAGCGCGGCGTTGCCCATCACCAACAACGTGAACCGGTGCGTTTTCTATCTGAAATATTCAAGAAAGTACAGGGTGAGCCAAAAAAAGGTTCCAATTCTAAAATGCTCTCACTGGCTTGTGCTGAGTTGTTTCGAGCTGAAAATTGGAACACTATTAGAAAACATTTGGAGGTTTTTCTGACCAAATTTTTGTCATGGTATGTTGCCCCTATCACTCACTACAGCAAAATATCCGGAAAATATGAAAAATCGACAAATGCTGTAAAATGCAGAGGGTTGATTTAACTGTAACAAAGATGAAAAGAATGAACGTTGGTGACAGCCCGAATGTTCACAACACAAAAAAAGATGAAAAAAGCAATATGAGTTTAAAGCAGCTTAGAAATGCCGAATGCTGTTGCATTTGAACAGTTTTTGATCACTCCAATGTTTCACTTCAAGTCTGAGTGTGCGTAAGCGGTTCTGCTCAGAACAGATGCGAATTTATCTTTTCAAATCCAAATTGTTTTTTTTCCTTTTTTAATACACAAAATTTGCCACTCTGATATGTTTACCATAGCAGACTGGTTGTTTTTCTGCAGTGAGAGATGCACTTCCATTTTCAGTCTTTGCTGCATCATGGTTAAGTGGACGGCAGAGCAGCGAGTCTGGTCTGCCAGTTGGTGGGAACATGCGAATAACTTTTCCACAGTGGTTCGGCAATTTCGTAAAAGATTCAATTTGACACCGTGTGACGATACATCAGTTCGGAAGATCGGTTATGAGCAATGATAAACAGTGAGATTATGAACAGTGTTTTTTGTCAAAAATTGCATTCTTTTGAAAATTACACTGTAAAAATAAACTTACGTGTAAGCCAAAAAAAATTTTGATCACAAAAAACTCCCAAAGTGTTCTAACAAATTTTCCAAATTTTAAAACACGAGGTCCCTTTGTTGCAGCTAAATCAACCCTCTGCATTTCACAACATTTGTCGATTTTTCATGTTTTCCAGATATTCTTCTGTAGTGAGTGATAGGGGCAACATACCATAACAAAAATTTGGTCAAAAAAACCTCCAAATGTTTTCTAATAGTGTTCCAATTTTCAGCTCGAAACACCTTAGCACAAACCAGTGAGAGCATTTTAGAATTGGAACCTTTTTTTGGCTCACTCTGTACTGTGGAACACAGAAAAATCATTTGGAACGGGAACCACGACCTGGGTTTGGATCCACATGCTGCAAAAGGTAGGTCCAAATTGACGTCCGAGGCTAACTTTTACAAAAGTTTTTGTCAATATTAAGGGTCAAAACAGCTTTATTTCATTCTGAAAATGCCATATTCGAACTCAGCGCGTCAGCGCGGTTCGAATGCACCTTTTTGTCGACCATCGGATTTTTCTCCGGCAGGGTGCACGGGATGTCTGCGCCAGGTTTTTCTTGCACCCAAATGGGTGCATTTTGCATCTTTTTTGGCTATTCGCATCCGATTTTTTTCCAAAATGATGCAAATTGCATCCTAGGTCGAAACGCAAGAAATCATAAAAATTGCTTATCAAAAAATTGCAGTTTGCGGTGCAACTTTCAAAATTTTTCTTCGCTTCGCGAAGTTCGTCCCACCCAGTGATTAGTTATTTTCTCACACAGGCATGTCGCATGTTCAAACGATCACCCAGGAGATGTAAGCTGCCATGCTGCTTTTAGTTTTGAACCACAGAACGTTCCAAATGTCTGGACTTTTGCCGTATAATAACTAAAGATTTTGGCCAACCCTCACTCAATTTTGTGGACATTTCAAATTCTTTTCACAAGCTTTTCTTTCTGAAAACGGGTGTGTTTACAACGAATATTCCAAAAAATGTCGTTTTT
>JASANC010005833.1:0-22945 GCA_030248135.1 Theristus sp. LFF4_11 | reverse complement strand
TTTTGTTCAACGACTCAAAGCGCGCGCACAGAAACGCAAGCAGTTTCATGCTTGACGCGGGAATTCAAAATCAGTGAAGTGACCCGTGTCAACGAGAAGACGGTCACTAGGATCATTTCTCATTGCCACATCAAGCAATAAAAACCGACTTCCATTCGACGTCTGCCTACCTAGCGAGCATGTCCATCCGTCGTGGACGACCGTGTGAATGTCGACGTGTTCGTCGTAGTTGATGACTGCGTTGAACAGATGCTTCTCCACCAACGCAATGAACGACGCGCGATCGACGTGCGTTTGAAAGCCGACCTATGACCGGCGATAAGAAAACATAAGAGGAAGAATACAGATTTCCAAAAAGAAGAAAAACGATTTTTTTCGATTTTTTGTATTTGCGCTACACGCAAAAAATGGTATTCTTTTTCAGTTCTCTTTGTCGACCGGTATTCTTGAGCGTATTAAACGAAGCAACACTTGTCAAAGAAACAACGCAGCTCTCGAACCTTCGCAAAGCGCAGCAGGCCACGGAGCACGGCGAGCGCGACCGTCTTGTACTTGACGAAGAATTCGTCCGGCGGTTGAAACGGGATGTGCAGGAAGAATGCCACCTGCGAATGTGAAACCAAAAATACATTGAAACACAACAGATCAAATTCTACGCCAATCACACCAGCTGCATGGTTGATGTACTATTGCGGTTCTCTAATCAGAGCCTGAATGTAGAGTTGCGGCCCGCTAATTGCTGCCTGGTCGATTCCGGCCCGACGAGTCCTAATTCACACACACAGTCTTATTTCGATATCATATGCAATCAGCTGATTGGTTGGCGATCACGTGATGCATGCTTTCAGATGCATGCACCTCAAAAGCGTATGCAGCCCGTGATCACCAACCAACCAGCTAGTTGCATATGATGTGGAACCAGCCAATCACCTCCAGATTCGGATCGAGCGACTGCATGATCATGCCGGTGAGTATCAGATGATAGTCGTGTATCCAGATGAAGTCCTGCGGGCGACTGTTGCGAACGGCGTTCAGCGCAAACTGATAATTGACACGCACGTAGGCGCGCCAGTGCTCGTTCAGGATCTGCAGTGGTGGTGGGTCAACATTAAAAACAGCATTTTTAGCGGTGTCGTTCATAAAACTCAAAATTGTTCAAATTGTGGCAATCAAATTTGCCTGTAAACGCTGAAAAGAACTTTTGGCGCGGCAATTCAAAGTTATAGCGCGTGTCAGTGACTCGGACTCAGGGTTTACTGGGTTTTTTTTCCACGAACCACGGTCACGCCAGGCGTGGATACTTATGGATTCCTTATTGTGCGTTCATGGAGTCGCAAAACGACACTGATAATAATGGAAGCCTGTTTTCTTACGTCCGGGTCATCGTAGTCCTTCACAATGTACTCTGGCAGATTATGGAACGCTGGCCAGAAGAGACCGTTGCTGATGCCGCCGTAGTAGACGCTGTAGTCGTCCTTGTCGACGACGACCGGGTTCAGTTTGTAGTTCTCGCGGTTGTAGTCGCGTAACACGCCCATCAATGACATTTGCTCGCTTGGAAAACACACAGAGCGTGTGTTAAAATTAAATGCAGAGAATTTAGATAAAGAAATGCGTTTTATTGAACGCGATACCTTCACTGTTTATTTGTTTTGAAGTTTTGTTTTCACTGTATGCTGGTTGTTTCTTGAATTGAGATGTTAATGAGTGCCAGAAAAGCTTTTAGATTTTTCGCTCAACGTAAGTACTACATTGTAAGTAGTATAATAAATTTGGTGAAGGAGCCAAATCGAACCGAATTCCAATTAAAAGAACCTGCGCTTACCGAACTTGCTTGCGAATGTCGTCGGCGGCTTCATCCTCATCGATGCCTTGCAGAACTTTCAGTTGTACCTGAACAGAAAGCAGGCGCTCTAGTTTCTTAGGTTTCTAAAGGCTTCTTTGAAAACGTCCATCGGCGTTTATAAACGCCAGCTCAGATCAACGCCGCTTGGTGTTCACAAACGCGCCTGGCGTTTTCAACCAAAACGAGCCAACAAAACCTTTATTAGATTTTTCTGCTATCTTTTTTGGTCGCACACGGCTGCTCAACGCTTTTTTCTGAGTGTATTTCTTACAGTACACTCTATTTTTCTAGTTCTGCGACTCGAGGCAGACATGCGGATAGGAAAATCCGTTTCACACTTGACGCGGCAACTCGTGATTAAGGGGCCCGAGGTCCTTGGGGTACGACTACTAGTGTCACGTAGGCACTTTTGAATTGGCGCATCAAGGGGAAAAACTGAATTTCCTTTCCACGTCAAAGAAATTGAACAGCCGCAGAACAATCGCAAACGAAACGGAGACAATTAGACATAACACGAACCTCGCGTTCCACTTTGCGTATCAGCGGCAGTCCAAGATTGTTGGTGGTCGGCAGCAGCGGCGGCGGCATGCGCGTCAGATTGCTGCTGCTGTGGTTGTTCTCGTCCGAGGCGGCCTCGCTCGCCGGCGCCGGACTGAGCACGCCGCTCGAGCTGCTGCCCGGAGTCACTTTGTTGTTGCTGTGTTGTTGTTGTTGGTCCGGTTGTTGTGTCCGCGACGGTGGCGTCGGTTGCTGTTGCTTCTGCGCGAGCATATTCGGATTCTGCAGGTTGATGTTCGGGCCGAGGTTGGCGAGCCAGATGTTCTCCGGGTCCTTCGACATCACCGGATCAACGCAGGACACCAGCCCGCCGCTGCCCTGGTTGATCGTCCATTCGCCCTCGGCCGACTGACTGAACGCCACCGGCGGCGCGTTCGACACGTTGATCACGCGCTCCTGGTCAATCCGATTGCAAAATGATGTGCACTCGATAAAATTGGTGCACATTCTGCCCGACCGTATATTTTTAGTTAACCGTTGGTTGGCATGCTAGTTTCAGTTTTTGCTGATTGGTTGATGCGGTGGTGAATAGGTGCATCATGTGTCAACCAATCAGCAAACCCGACGACACACACAAATCAAACACGAACAGCCACGTAACATTTCTCGCATGTCGCAATATTACACCTCGTTTCATATACACACACGGCCTGTCGCAAACTAGACTGGGCGGATGGATGTCAACACAACATCGCAACGTGCCACCAGACTGTTTCGAGTGTTTCGAGTGTTTCGAGTGTGTCTGCCATACCTTCGAGTGCGTCGTCGCCACCAGACCGCCGCCGATGTACATGTTGTCGGTGTTGTGCTCAGCGGGCGACGACGTGGACGCGTACGCGGACGAACTGCAATGCGTGCCCGTGTCGTTCTCAGCGTTCTCAACGAGGCCGAACGTCACCTCGAGCGGCTCCGTCTCGGGCACCGCCGGCAGATGCTGGTGCTCCTCCGACTGCTCCTCGAGACGCTCCAGTTCGTGCGTCAACTCTGCACATTCCGGACAGGTGTTGTTTAGGAACATTACGAACGTTCGCAATTTGTGCGACGGTCTCAAGAGTTGCCACACGTGGTGCTACGACTGTTTTGTCCGTGCTATGGTCCTCTCGAGTATATCCGTTCGGCGGTCAAACGGTGTACCCGTGCCTGGTCTTAGGGGTAGACCCGTGCCATTGTCCAAGGATTATACCTGTACCACGGTATTAGTGACATACCCGTGTGGCGGTGTTTGGGGTATACCGGTGCAATTGTTTTAGGAGCATTTTTTTGGGTCTCCGAACTATGTACATGCTGTTCATACAGTTTTATCGGAGTTTCCTACTTTTTAGCGAAATAAAATGGATGGATGTGCCACCAGCGCCACGACTATGTAGATCCGTGCTGCGACCATAGTGGTATACCCGTGTCGCGGTATTGCGCGCGCGACAGTCATAGGCGTATGCCCGTGCTACAATCATAGATGTTTACCTGTGGCCCTGTGCCACTTCTCAGGGGTGCCCGTGCGACCGTCTTAGCCAAAACACCACCTCACCAACCTTCCATTTCGTTCGGATCGCAGATACTGCCGCGATGACTGTTGCTCGTGAGTGACATCGATGCCAGCGAACGTCGACGCACCAGATGCTTGAAGCGCTCTTCGAACAGTTTCGCCTGCTTGCCGAGCAACGAATTACGCAGGCCCGGTACGGCCGCGTACAGCTCGCTGCACAGATGAAAAACAATGGGTAGCTCCGTTTGGCTTTTCATTCATTTAAAGTAAATGCTTTAAAGTAAAACAAGAAACCCCCCGCGGTTCGTTTTGTTGAAAAGTGAAACGGACACTGTAAAAACTTCACTCGACAGTGAAAACCGGACACTGAAAACTCGACTTTCAGTGCATCTTTAAAAAAATACTGCAGCCTCGCGAAATATTGCTAAAGAATTGAATTTTTAGCCAACATTTTTCCAGTGTGGAAGAACTTTTGTTGGCATAACTTTTGTGTCAGCGATTTCACGGTATGTAAGTGTTTAGGAGTGGCATGTACCAGAAACGGTTTGTTCGGGGTGACAAAAAGTTTTCTGTTAACCGGTAAAACGGCTGCCTCTCTTCTCATAAACGAGCATTGTGGATTTATTCAAAAGTGTCCGGACTAAAATGTCAGTTTGATGTGACTGATTCGACATTCACCATTTGTTTACGTGAAGAAATCGGCTAAACAAAAAGTCTGGTTTGCTGTGAACGGCAAGCGCATGTTTCGCGGCACATGACGTCATTTCAGTGGGACACGTTTAAAAAAATTGGTCATTACTGCACACATGACGTCCACGAACCGCAGTCGATTCTGGCCGCTGTTGACGTCGTACAGCGCCAGTGAAAAGAGCAACGAGTCTCGGTAGTGATTGTCGTAGCTCATGTCCGAGTCGTAGATCACCGGCACCGCCTTGCGCCAGAAGAACACCGTGTGAAAGCCGAGCGCCTTGATGAAATGGATGAACGCGTCGCTGTTTTGCAGCTCGTGACTGAGACAGTTCTCCAGCACCAGTAGAAGACCCTGGAAGTTTTTTTTTGAGACAGTTTCAGAGCCCGCTTTGACGTGTCATGAAAAACGAGATTCTGGCCTGCACAAAAAAAAGACTTATTGCTTTGCTACTGTACCATAGAAATTCAGTGTGGACGGATTTCGCAACTGACTCTAGAAATACGGTAACTCACGTTGAACGCCATTTCCGACCATTCGTCCTTGAGTTTCCATTTGGCCGCCAACAAATCGGTGGCGTTCTGCGTGAAGAAAGGGTCTCCCGGCTGCAGCGAACTCGACGACAAGGAATTGTGACGCTCCACGTTTGCAGTGCGTCCGTCAGTCGCTTCACTAAAAAAATAAAATTGAAATCAGAAAACTCAGCGCATTTATATGAAATCATTTGAGCGTTGAAAACCTGCTAGTACAGTACGGCCAGCCGAATAAATAAGGCAGTCCTCATTAGGAATAAATAAGTCAGTCGCAGACTAGGAGTTGTCTTTTTCAAGAATGCCAACATAATTTCTAATCGTGTGTGCAAGGGAGAAAGAATGAACAGAATAGCACGGCAGATTTGGGTCAAAATAGGTCAAAAACATCAGACAATTGGGTTACTGAACATTTTGTCTTCATTCAAATTTCGCGCGCTTTTTGAACCCTTGCGTTTTGCACCCAGCATGCAGTTGCTATGTTTAATCGGCCATTCCGTACCTTACTGTATATGTGAATGGGAACAGAATTCCAAAATTTTTAGCTCAACGATATCCATTTCACCATTCGTGTGTCTGGGTCGCCGTGCGTGTGCAGCCACTGAGTGAATTTCACGTCGCAAAGTGGAGCGTGGAGCAACATCAGCAACATTCCAGATGGAACAATTGTTGTGGAACAACATCCGCATGAGAACTGTTCCACTCCTCGCGAGCTTGAAAACCATGGGAACAAACATTCTCGCACCGGTACCTGACAGCATCACTGTGGCCCGCAGACGGCGCCTCTGTTTTCACGTTCAACTTTTGCAACTGCTCCAGTACTTCACGTTCGAAGCGATCCTTTGCCTCTTGGAAGGCCATCAGTTGCTTCCGGCGAAACGGCTGCGAGCGCTGCTGCGGTTGCTGCTCGTCCTGGCCGCCATCGTTGCCTGAAAACACGCCCACCGGCCACCGAAAAATGCTCGTCGTTTTTGGTGTTTTGGTGCCCTGTTTCTTTGTTGTCCAGCCAGTTTTGGTGTCCAGTGTGGTGCTCTGCCCTCCATAGTTTGGTGCTTACATTGTATGTACAATGTTTTGTAGTTTGGTGTCTAGCCAATTTTCGTGCTAATGCATTTAGGCGTCCTGATTAGCCAATTTCAAAATCTGCCCATTCCGGTACCTTCAAAGTGGAACGCGAAAAAAAAGTGAAAACAAAAATACCCGCTGTGGTAAGCAGCGCGTGCCGCGTACACATGGCTGATTTTTGTATGATGGTGACCGAGAAAATGCGGCAACCAAAAAAAGGCACCAATTTGGGCACTAATTGAGGCTACGAAACGTTTTTTTCGTGCCACAACACAACCATTCAATCAACAAAATACACATCCGGTCGTTCAGAACTTTAAGAATTCAAAAAATAATTTTTCCGCCAACCGTTTTCCACAATGGCGCCATTGATCTGAGGCTGCATCGTCGTTCGTATTGTACCAGTCAAACTAGACGGTCTGTTTCTTTCTTCTTCTTTTTAACTTTTCGCTTTGTAATTCGCTTTTAATTTGTAATTATTTCAGTGTTGTTGTCGATAGGATAACTAGTTCTGAAAACAGGTTTTTGGTGCGCTTTTTCTGGCAACTTCTGTCGAATCTGTTTTTTAACCGCAATTTATAGAAAACTGATACAGCGAAGCAGATCCCGCGAAACGCAGGAACACGCTGATAAAACTGTAAGAACAGCGTATAACACGGAACCGGAGACCTAAAGGTGACGTGATGCCGCGTGATAAGTGCATCAGTGATCATATCGAATCGCTTCGTTTTTAAACATGCAGCTACACTTAAAAAATGACACCTTGAAAAAAACCACAAAATGAACAAATGTTTGGTGGGATTTTATCGCAGGAACAAAAAAAGACCTGTTGTGCACCATCAACAAGAGAAAAATGTTATCGCAAAGCTAGAAATACAGTTTAAAAACAACTACAACTACAACCGGTTCATTCAAAAATTTTATGATGGAAACTTCTGGAGTTTCGTCGCGCGGCAAAACAAGCATTTAGGTCATTTTGCCAGTATTTTTGTTGAAATTAACGTAATAAAGTTGAAGGTCATAAATTACAATTTTTCTCTTCCTCATGATGTGTAAAAACAAGAACGATGTGAACCACAGTACCACGTGGACACAGTAAATAATTGCGGTTTTTTTCAATGCACGTACAGCATGTTTCTTTAAACATGCCACTTTTTTCGCAAAATACAGAGGCCGCGAAAGAAGACAGAACAGGACAGAGGGCTAGACAAACAATTTCGCCGACTAAACCCCGATTCCAGTTCATTCTTCTTTTAAAATTCAAACTTTCGCTCGCTTTCTATTTTGCAAAGTGTGACAGGTTTAAAAAATGGGCTTGTGTACTATTCCGGCCCGCGAAATTCCGGCCCGTAGAATTCCGGCCCGCTCATTCCGGCCCGAAGAATTCCGGCCCGAAGAATTCCGGCCCGGAGAATTCCGGCCCGGAGAATTTTCGCCAGCAAGAACAAACGAAGAAGCCAGAAGAATATCAAACCACACGAAGTGATTTTTGGTAAATAAATTCTTAAGTGATTTTTTTGTTGATCTTTTATCTTAAGTGACTTGTTGTATGTAGGTTCCTAATCCTAAGCCAAGCCTTTTTGATAAGGTTAAAGGGTCACAAATCCTGTTCATGATAAAAAAATTTAAAAATTTAGTTGTAGTTTCTTTTTTTCCAAAAGGTTTCATTTTCCAAAAAAGCAAACAGGACGAACATCATTGAAAATACACTGTAATATGTGAACATCGATATTTTTATTTTATTATTTTATTACCAAAACCACTTCGTGTGGTTTAATTTTGTTCGTGCTGGCAAAAATTCTCCGGGCCGGAATTCTCCGGGCCGGAATTCTTCGGGCCGGAATTCTTCGGGCCGGAATGAGCGGGCCGGAATTCTTCAGGCCGGAATTAGCGGGCCGGAATTGTACCCCCCCCGTTAAAAAATATACTGTACGGTGCACTGAAAAATCTCACGTTAAAAAGGCAAAATGCATCTAGATTGGCGGCCGAATTTGTGCCTGGCCCTGGATACAAGACGCGTGGACCAATGAGATCCGCGCAAACCTGTGGGATACCTCGGAGCCGGGCGAACAGGCCGGTGTGTGGGGTACCGCAGTACCAGCCGGTGTGTGGGGTACCGCAGTATCAGCCGTTTCAGTGGTCGCTGGTGCCTCAGCCTGATGTTACGTTTTTAAGCACTCCCGCTAAAGTTCTTTAGATTTGGAAAACTTGGAACAAGCCCACCTACAAATCGGTGTTCAGTCCAAAATTCTTCTCTTACGGCCCCAGCACCGGCTTGCGGTATCGGTGTCAAGACACGCATAGAAGTCCAGCTAATGGGTGATAACTTCCAGCCTGGACGTCAATGTTGCCGTTTATTTCTAACATGTACAATCTACATTACAATCTACATGTATTGTAAATTTATTCAAACGTGTCCAGACTAAAATGACGTCATTTGCTTTAAAAACGCCCGTTTGTCAAAGTACAGGCACTACAATGTCAATTTGGTGTGACTGATTCGACATTCACCAGTTGTTTACGGGAAGAAATCGGCTAAACGGAAAGTCTGGTTTGCTGAAAACGGCAAGCGCATGTTTGGCGGCACATGACGCCATTTCAGTGGGACACGTTTAAAAAAATAGGTCATACAATGTAGCTAAACGTCTAAGGCAACGAGGTACGCCACTGGTTCGCTGACGGATACGTGTGAAAAAAAGCAAAAGCACTGAAGACACCTTGTGAATTTACCCTGCGCAGCTCCCTTCAGTTTTGGGTATTTTCCACAGCAATGAAGAATCTGAACTCCAAAGCACGTAAAAGGAAAGAATGACGGAAGCAATGACAAGAATGGAGAAAATTTTTAAATGAAGCACCAACAAAACGTTACGGCGAAAAGACTCTCAAAGCTCGAAAAGCAGAAAAATTAAAAAAAAATATTGCGGAAAGACGAAAATGCACTTTTCATATAAGCGAGCACAAATGCACTTCGCTGCTGATTAGGTATGCACACGGAGAAAGCTAAAAATGCTCCGAAGGTTCTGATGCCATACACAACGCGTTGTTTACCACATGCCCTGGCCTGGCCGTGTTATTCCGTACACGGGCTGAAATATATAACCAGCTAAATCCAGTTTTATTCGTTGCGAACATTGAGCATTTCAGTTATGGATATATTTTTGTATCGTATTGTCGTGTGTTGGAACAAAAAAAACACAAACTTTTTCAAACACAATTGTGTAAAAATGCTTCAATTGTCATGTCACGCTAAACAATGTCCGAACTCGTGTCCCGACCCGTGTCCCGCGTCATGTTCTGTCCCAAAAAACATAAAATTTTATAAAAAATATTTTTGGGACATTGCGCGTGACAGGACACGACGCGGGACACGGCCTCGACTCGAGTTCGGACATTTTGAGCGTGGTTGATTTCTTTTAGCAATAATGTTTTTGAAGAGAAACAGGTCACAGACACAAAGAATATAGGCTGTGGGCACAAAAACATTTTTGTTTTGCAAAAGCGCTGCAACAAAGTTATTTGCAATCTAAAAACTCTACACATTTTTGGCGAAATTTGGCAAGCATGAACAAGATGAGCAAAGAAAACATGGCTCATTAAAATTTGAAAAACAAACAAGCTATTGACAAAGTCGCTATTTCATACAGTCACATGATAAACAAAACAACAAACATGAATTCAAGCATATGTGAACATCAACGCAGGCAGTGCCGAACGAAACCAGGAGACATAAACCGTCCGATGTTGTTTCTTAGAATCTGGATTAACAACAAAAAACAACAAAAGTTCTTAGAACAACAGAACAATAAAAAAGCATTTTAAAAAGTTCAAAACCAGCCGACCGCCACGTAAACTCGTGCAGAAAAAAATCTTAAACCTGTCAAACAAAACCGCACGCACATGCCAGTACGGTGTCTGCTGTTCTTGGGTCTTGACCCGAACTGTTTATCTCAAAACCGTAAACCGCATAAAACATCCAAAGCACGAAAAAGAAGACACTCAGAATAGTGATGTATGATTTTGCAATAACCCACCCTGACAATCAGGAACGTGTGCAGCACATTTGTGTGGAAACCGATTGCGGTAGTGGTTACTGTAATTTGTTTTACCCAGATTTTTGACAAATGACTCTGCCATTTTTCGGCGACTGCTTTTATGCTGATAAAGTGGGTGCGTAAAAATGCGATGATTTCAGTAAACAGTATTTCGTAATGTAGGGCCACACACTTGCACCATGTAAAAACGCAATGACTGTTGTTAATAAGAAGCACAATTCGCGAAAGAAAACGGTCAATGAAATTTCAGAGAGCTCTGGGTTTCACTGTGCGTTTTGTTGCACCCGCGTATTTTTGGTTTCGAATCTCGAATGTGCAACTGAAATGAAAACAAGAAAAAAACGGCGGTAAAAAAAGCCGCCAAAAAGCACACAGGAAAGCGCGTTTGTTCAAAAAGTCAAAATGACAATAATATGGCAGTAGGACACCTGGAAAATGTCAAGTGCATTTTCAAGCCAAGGTACAATGATACACGGAAAATGGAACAAACATTATTTCAACATCTCTGATCAAATCTAATCTTTTGCAGCCATAGAAAATCGCAAAATTTTCCACAAATACAGACAAGTTGCAAATGATCGATTGCATCTTTAATCCGAAAGCACACAGCAATGTGAAAATACACGCTTGAAAAAGAACCGTGCAACACACACGTTGGCACACATTATTTAGTGTTGTTGTTGTTGCTGTGAAAAAGCACATACACACACACACTGTGTCGGATGCCCGAAGACAGATAAAATCGATAAAAAGCCGCGCATAATGCACATATCATCGCTTGCCATAGAATAAAGCACTTTTTCTAGAACATTTTGGAATGTTTTTTTTCAAATGCATTGCATCACGAATGGCGCAGTTCAAAACACCAAAAAAACGCAAGAAAGAAAGCAAAAACGCAGCGAACGCATGTGCTGCGCGGGAAATTCTGATTGAATTCTTTTTGAACATGTTGCTGCATAACGAGTGAGTTGTGTTCGGTCTTGAGAGACAGACTATATATACTGCCGACCGTGTGACGTGAATGGGATGAGTCAACAAAAACACGAAGCATCTGAAATGGACTTGAACAGAAACTTGTCAAGTTTGATAGAGATCAACATTCGAGAACCGGATTATTCTTGTTTTCGACGCACAAATGGAAACGATAGAACCCGCGCGCGCGTGTCCGGTTTTTTTTGACAAGAAACACGTGAAAGCCACGTGAAAAAAAAAACAGTTTTATTCTCATCACATTGTCTCAAAATACTATGTTGTCACCAAAAATTGTTTGCCTCACACAACTGTTGTTTACTGCGGTTTTTTTCATTTTACCGCACAGACGGCTCCTCAAACAACCAACGCTGTTTGTCCACAATTGTTCTTTCAAACGCACCGATGAGAAAAAACTCAACAAAACAGTGAACACATTTTTAGTTTCCACCGGAGCTTGTCGGTCGGACTACATTTTTGGTGACTTATTTATGAAGATTATTTTCGTGCGTGTTTGAAGAGTGGCTCAATATCACACTTGTTTACGCTGATAGTAAAGCGGTTCTATTCATTAAAATCGTTTTATGAACTATTTTTTATCGATACTCGCTGACGCGTCAGGTATTCATTCACGCGCCATAAACAGAATCATCGTCATAAAAACGCACTTTAAAAATAAACAAAAGTTTAAACTGCAGATAACATGTTCAAACAATCAAACGTTCAAACCAAAATGAAACTGATAACCATTATGTTGTTGTTTTCTCGCGGAAAACGCGCCTTTGCTCTTACAAAAGCTGCATTTTACTCTGAAAAAAGAAAACGCGCCCACACAGATACTGTAAAGTCTTGCATAAGGTTCCTCCCACTTATAAGACCCCCACCCAAAAGTAGGCAAAGTGTCACACGGCGGGAAACCAAAAAATTCAAAATTTTGACTTGGTCAAAATCCTCCCCCGTTTATAAGGCCCGGAATTCCTAAGGTTCGCTTTATAAGACCTCCTCCCACTTATAAGGCTGTCACACGACATTCCACTTTTTTCAGAAGTTTTTGATTTTCAAATTTATATAAGGAGACCTTATATGCAAGACTTTACGGTACTCCGACACACATCAATTTCGTCATGCTTCCTTTTTGGAATCACAATCACATCACATAACAAATTGGCATTCACGATTGTCCCCTGTGGCTCAATGGCGAAGTCTCTTAGTTATAAACTACCGTAAAGTCTTGCATATAAGGTCTCCTTATAAAAATTTGAAAATCAAAAATTTCTGAAAAAAGTGGAATTTTGTGTGACGACAACCTTATAAGTGAGAGGAGGTCTTATAAAGCGAAGATCAGGAAAAACGGGGTAATATTTCGACCAAGTCAAAATTTTGAATTTTTTGGTTTCCCGCCGTGTGACGCTCCGCCCACTTTTGGGTGGGGGTCTTATAAGTGGGAGGAACCTTATATGCAAGACTTTACGGTACTCATAAGTCGCGGGTTCTATCCCCCATAGAGGATGACACAGTTTCACTCTTCCACATTTAATGGCCCCTTTTCATCAGTCAAATTCTGCTTGTAGAGCTAGAAGAAGAGCACACAGAAATTAGTTCCAATGCAAGACATGAAGAAACCGTTTTTATATCTGAAAATCGATTTTTTGCTTGTTGTTTCACCACATGTGATTGGAAAACTCGAATTCAGCTTGAAACAAGTTGGAAGTTGACCGTCTTCCATTTCGTTTTACAACTTTCAATTGCGAAAGAAAGAAATCAATGATTTCACTTCGAAAACCCATGCGTTTCACCATATTCAATGTGAGTGTTGTCGGACAGTGTGACATGAAAAAAACATTGTGTTGAAAACGCTCTCACCCGTGTCCAATGTAACATAACAATGCGTTGGTAAGAATGGTGAATTTGCACTCTTGATGATCGAAAGTTTTACAACGTCAGACGCATGAGAACGGTCATTCGGTCTGTGGTGTTGATCGGAAGTTCGGTCTTGACACGATCTTACCAAGTAATCGCCTGATTGTCAGGTAAAATTATTAAAAAGTACCTAGTTGCGATTTTCCTTAATTTTTCAGTATTTTTTCGTTGATTTAGCTCTGCAATTCGGAAAATTGCAACACGTAAGACCGTGTCGAGACCCAATACAATGCAAACTCTGTCCCTGTCCAGTCGGCTCAGAGGTTTTCGCTGAACGCATCAATTGTGATCGTGTGTCTTCGTTTTTCAAACCCGTTTTCAATTATTTATTTCACACACATTTCTGCGTTTCATTAAACTTCTTTGGAATTCATCTTCCATCTTGGTTTTCGTTTAGTTTTTTTACTTAGACTAATGCAGTTTTGCTGGTTTGGTGTTGTCATAGGCTTGAGTTGGTTTTCTTTTCGGTTCGATTCAAACCGAAATCGGATGAAAAAAGTTCAGTAATACAGGCACAGGCAACTGATTTCCGTCAATATTGTCGGTTTTAAACTTAACGAGCCAATAAAAGGAAACTCCTGCAAACTGTCAAATAAATACGACGCTATTTTAGGTCTAAAACCAACCATGAATCTTGGCGGCGAAATCTGGTTGTTTGTTTTATGCGGCTGTCTTGCATCGACACACGCGTTCCGAGACAGTGAGTTCACCACAATTTTTTTGTTGGTTGGGCTTTTGGCCCCGAAAACACTGGGCTGATCCCGCTTTTCCGTTTTAGCAGCTGTTACCACAATACTTTTTTTCACAGGGACTCCTTTGGGACCTCGAATCGGAGTTTCTGCGCACTGATCTGCAGTCAAACTCAAACGTGTATACGAAATATAAACGCACAAACTGCGCTCATGTAGTTTCAGAGAACTGTAATGGGGTATTCATGAAAACACATTTAGTCGCCGCATAACTATGTTTTAACACGGCTACGCGTCACTCAATACTGCTTCATGAATGCCAGGACGCTTAACGCGTGCAAATCAGCTGATTTTGCTGGTTTTGAATTGCACTCCAAAATAGCCAGCTATTCTAGCCATTAGCTAGACGCAATCAGTCGATCAGTGTCTCAGCTTGAAAAGCTCTATAAACGCATGGAACTTGGATAACTTGCTAGTCTTTTTCCAGTTTGACTACAAAGACCACACTTTTCTGTTTCGTTAATCGCAGAGCACGACACGCGCAATCTGGTCTGGGATCTGCAGCATGTGGCCGAGTTCGTCGGTGTCTGGCGACTCAGCAACGTCGACGGCGTCGTTCAGATCTTCGCTCCGCCGTCTACGATCGACTTCGGCATCAATCCGATACCGAAATTTGGCGCGCGCGCCTTGAACTTCACGTTGGTGTTTGCGCAATACACTGGGTGATCCAAAAAAACTACACGATAATAATCGGCTCTATCTCGCCAACGGGTGAATTGTTTGGCCTAAAATTTTAAACAAACCCCACAAAAAGTTTTTCAATTTTTTTGTAAAAGTTGCAGGTGTAAATTAAAAGAAATGATCCGCTCCAGTGTCGAAACAATCAACAGCAATCAATCGCTCCACTAAAAAGTGCTGCAGAGCTTTCGACGTCGCACGTGATTGAGAATCGAGGCGTGCACCTGAAATCATAAAGTGAAAACTGTGGTTTTCTGATTTTTTATAAAGTCGCTGATTTCACGAGCTACAGTGTACAAATGGCGGATTGGCATGAAATGTTGCGTTTTTGTGATGTGATGCTTGGTTGAAATTCAGCCCAAACCATCCACCCCACCCGTTGGCGATCTCGAGCCGATTCTTATCGTGTAGTTTTTTGGGATCACTCTGTACATACACAGAGATGTTTCGTTTTTCGATTAGGCTGAAAATTTGCACAGATCTAGCTAAGTTCGCGACCCATGGGTATGTACGTTCAAATTCAAGCAAAATCAGTTTGAAGAGTTGAAGGAAAATAGGTGACCGACTACTTTTGGCGCACCGTGTGTAGAGCATTTGCTCAGTATGCTTCCATGATCGTCACAGAATGCAGTACCTCGACGCGAAAGACAAGCTCTATCGAAGCGACTACGGCTACGTGCTCGTGAAGAACGCCACACGCCGCGACCCGGTCTGGCGATGCGGCTTCCTGACGACCAGCAGCAGCGGTCAGTGTTTTCGGTTGGCGCTCTGCCTGCGCGATTTTATGAGAAAGAACAATGCAGAAAGGTCTCATAAAACGGTTGTTTTATAGAAGACACAACCCTCATTCGACAACAATGCAGTATGGGTACACGGATTGTCTATCGTCTTCAAATACGGATTTGGACCGGCTTTTTTCAAACATCTTTAAAACATCATCAGACAAAAATCTGTTAGATCATTAGACCATTAGAATTATTAGAATCACTGGTTTATCATTTGTGGTTTTCTGGTTCTTCGGGTGTAAAACTAAAACGTTCCAATTTTCAACGAGGCGTAACAAAATAATTCGTCTTCAAAGATGTACAAGGTTGCCATAATCAACAAACGTGCTCTACTCCGCCGCACCAGGCAATTTCCGCTTTGGTGTGTGTGTGTGTGACCAAAGACGGCTTAACCTTTTCACTCGTTCAGGCTTCTCAATCTTGGAGAACTGCATCGTGCGTCCGAACGGTCCCGAGATCGACTCCCGACTGTACAAATTTGTGGCGCGCGACTTTGGCATGTCACCGGCGGCGTTGTTCGCTGATGACCGCCAGGTGCCATTCACGATACACGGGGTCAGTTGACATGGCACAGTTAGGCCGTGCCGCTTTGTGACGCAACTGGAGGCCGCTCCACTAAAACCACTGTCAAGTCGACACTAAACTCGCTGCTAAACTCGCTTTTAAACGGAATTACTAAACTTGCAACCAAACTTGCGGCTAAACTGGCCACTAAACCCGTAACAAACTCTTTGATACTTTTGATTGCTTATTGCTATTATGAACTGACTGTTAAATTCGCTGCTAAACTTGCGATTAACTACTCGATGGCAACACGATGCTAAACTTGAGACCATACTTCCAACTAAAGTCGCAACTAAAACCCATAAAACTCGCTACAAACTCGCTGCTACTAAATGCACTGCTAAATTGTGCTGCAATGTGTTTACTATTATTCTTATTTTCTCCTACTATTCCAGTTAACACGTCGAATACGCTATGTACCGCACGAACGATTGGAGATGCACATGAAAATCGAGACTGACGTTGGTACAGATGAGTACAAAGCGACGTACAGAAAGCGGTGACAAAAAAAAACTTGTGATACGAACTTTTGAAAAACATATGTCACATATACCGCAATTTTTTGCTTGTGTTATCCGTTTTTTGTACAACAAGTGGTTTACATTGATTGCTTGCTAAACGAAAGATTAAAAAAAATTAATCGAAAGGTGTCATATTGTCAGGTTTTACCGTGTTTGTTTCCTCCTGTCGATTTGATTTCTTTTACGTTTATTTCACGTTAATCGTTGTTCATTGTCGTCCGTCCTGTGCAGGCTGATTGACCAAGACGTAGCGAAATAGACGGAGCGACTAAGAACCTGTGTTTCGGCTTTTTGCTCATTCGTGCAACTGCTGCTGCGTTTCCTGCGTTGTCTCCATGACAACACACAGCAGTGAACCCTGACAGTAACGACTAATGAGGTAACGCATTGTATCAGACTGAATGAATTCCAGTTTTTGTCCGAAGAAATGAAATCGAAAGCATCCTTCTTACAGGAATAATAACACACGATGCCTATCACATTTTTTTCATTTTGTGTTTGTAGAAAATCATAAACTTAGTCTACTTCTCACGCAAGCACAACAATGTCGACGAAAAAGTCATCGAAAAGCAATGACGGCAAGAAACAATTGACCGACGATCAAGTGTACAAGAAGTTCGTTGAATTCCTGAAAAGCCCAATTTGGCAGTTGCCCGTTGTTTCGTTCATCGAGCAACGCTCTGTTGGTGAGAATCTATTGATTTTTTAATTTATGAATTTTTTTTTTAATTTAGCGGAATGATTACTGGACTATTCCGCTTAATATGATCGGCTTTTTCAGTGTTCGAGAAGGATGCAGCGGATGAAAAAATCTACAGAGAGGAACACAACAACTACCGTTCAATGGTGCGAAGCAACAATTTACAAAATCCATTCGAAAAATGTCACTGACCTTCGTGGTTGAGGTCACCGCTGTGCGTCGTTTCAAACAACTTAAAAAATCCTGTTTTCCGACATTTCAGGTGGACTTTCTGATTGAGTGCTTCTGCGAGGATCTCGGCATCGCGCCGATCAATGTGACTACTGCGCTAAGCAACGCGAAGTTGAAACAACAACAGCTCGACACGGTATATTGCGATCATTGTGAAGTTGAATGATGAAGCTACAGTCGAACTCCAAATTGTAGGCAATCAGCGGATTGGTTGACTATTATAGTTTCTTTGCAGGACAGACTCCACCTTCAAAACAGTGCCTGCACAGAAAGCATGCATCACGTGATCACCAACCATACAGCAGCTGGTTGCCTATTTGCCTATAATTTGGAGTTAGACTGTACGTAGCTAAATTCGACACTGTCGTGAAGAAAAGCTTGAAGAACGTATCACCGCTTGCCCCTGGCCGTCATTTCGCAAACAATCTATGGCAGTCATTTTCATCGCCATTTCACGAATACTGACACGAAAATGGGCATTGGCAGGCGTTTTAATTTTTTTTCAGCGTGTGTCACAAGTAGAATTGTGATGCTTACAATCTCTGCTTATCGCAGGACACGCTGGAGCCTGTGCTTGCCGTGCAAGACTACCAACTGTTCGTGCACATGATGACAAGGAAAAACATTGAACTGCAGCTACAGGCGTTGCAAATGATTGAGGTGATGATGCACTTCTCTACCCTTAAAGTGTACGTGCAACTGGAACTGCACGGCTACGTGTCCCTGCTCTTGTGCGTATAAGCCGTGAATACGTGCCTTGCCGCCTCGCTCCGAGAAAAAAAATTGAGGTAAAAACCTCAAGAGCGGTGTTACGCTGTTACCACGCTTACCACGTGGTGAGCGTGGCGCAGCGTTTCGCAGGTTTTCGCAGGTCGATTTTTGGCTGGCCGGGCGGCACCAATTGTGATGAGGCTCAAAATCACCGTTCTTTTATCAGTTCATGTGCGGCATGATACCGGAGATTCTGGTGCCACTGAAAACAGACGACGGCGGCCAATCAACAGACACAAACGACAGCCAATCAGCGGCCGGCGGAGTAGACGAACAAGAACGAGCGATACTGCTGCACGTGTTGCAGTAAGTGGCATTGCAAGCTTTGTGACGTCGAAGCCGTGATCTGCGGAATGCAGTTTTTTATTGATTCACCGTCACCAAACTCCGTGTCGGTCATTTGCGCTTTGTTTGTTTGTTTAAAATGTTTTTGTAACCTCGACCAGGCCAGGAACCAGAAACGGGCGAGCTCGCATCCCACCCGAGGCTTCAAAACTCTCAATTTAGTGCCTGTATTTCTTTTCAAAAAGCAGAAAAACCCTTCGCCAATGAAAAACAACTCAACAAAAAATATGTTGGCAGGTAACTAAAATGTTGAGAAAACCCGATCCGAAACAACGTGTGACACACAGTTTCATTCACACTTTTTCTTGTTTATCACTGGTCGGCAGGCAAAGCAAGGAAGAGTACGAGAAGGAGCAGCACGCACGCGAGCACGAGCAGGGTGAGCTGCAGCGTGCGGTGCGCAGCAATCTCGAAGAGAAACAAAAGCTGCAACGAATGCGAGACGAGGAGATAAAGCTGCAGAAGCAGGTGGCAAGATGAGAAAATGGACGAGAAAAGTTAAATAAAAAACCTCTGTTTTGCAAAATTTCGCAAAAGAAATCCCGAATGCTGGGTTGTTCCGATTTCAATAGTTGCATTTTATTCCGTTTTTGAAATGGCAGGGTGGAACGAAACGTTTTTTTACGGAACGTACCGGTTTACAAATAATTACGAGTCTCTGGTAAGAATATGGACGCTTTTGTTTTGAGTGCACCTCGTTTCAAAGGTACTTTGTTGCGATATAACATAATCGGAAGTACAAGTATTATGTAGGCAACGTACACGTACATGTGCATGCAGTATATAGTGTCGATTCCCACCTCCAAGAGTTTTGCTTCACCGTCTCTATGCTGCACCGTCGCCATCAGGTAATGGCAATGAGTCTGAACACCGCCACCACGAATGCTGCTGTTGACCAACCGGCAACGACAAAGCAATCAAACGAGACGACCATCACAAGCACAACGCCAGCTGCATTGCCGCCGTTGAAAACGACACCAGCGAAGCGAACGCACACGAAATCGAAAGTGCACAAGTCACCGGTGCGCTACTACAGTCTAACATACATACATGTATCCAACTAGCTGATTGGATGGTGGTCACGTGATGCATGGATTCTGTGCTAACCAAATTCCGCCTCCACAGCAATCCATACACAGAATGCATGCATCAACCAATCAGCTAGTTCTATATGTTATAGAGTTAGACTGCAGCTTCGATTTTTTTTGCATCGGACTCGATTGTTGTTCCATTCTTCTGGACACTTTTTTCAAAACAACGTGATGAAGCCCGACGATTGTTTACACTTGCGAATTCCTCATTGTCAGTGCGGTTATTTGAAACAAAAACCCCGCAACATTCAGGAACAAACGATGAACGAGAAACCTGCGGCCGCAGCATCAGCGGACTCAACGAGCGAAGCGGCGGCGATCGCGGCGCGTCAGGCTTACATGCGAGCGCAGCGCGACAAACTGCTGCAGATGAAACAGCACGCCCGGCAGAGGGCGCTCGCGGCGAACGCAACAGACGCCGCCGCACGGTCGGTGAGCGGCTGCGAGCACGGGTGACATTAGGCAGTTGCCAGGGTGCTTGCACAGAACGGAGAAAACTGTGCTAATTAGTCTCCAAAGTTTGCAGTGTTTGCAACCATCACTGAAGGCCCCCAAACGGCCTAACCTTACCAGAGATCCCGAAACACTACGCACTGACTAGGTGTGCTGACTAGTAAGGCGACTGGTAAGCGGTCGGTTTTTTGAATCTCGTTTGGGCCTCATAATTTGGGGTCTCTGCTGGGGCAATCTTGGTGCCTCAACTGGCAGCTTTCTTGAGTGAACGACGTACGTGCGCTTATCGTTTATCTAGATATTTTAATCATGGGCATGGCATAAGTTCTATAATTGTTCCAAATTTCAACTCAATATCTTACACTGATGCCAAATACGAGCCAAGTTTAAATTTGCACCTTTTTGGTCCACCCTGTATTATCTTTCTGTTCCGAGACTCAATGCGCGCGCCGCTGATAAAACTATGACAATCAATATTCAATATTCTGAACCGAACTGAACAAAAACCAAGACACAAAGACATTCAGGCCGCGAACAGCGAGCGCGGCGCGCACTGCGATCGGCGGCACGTCAGCAGCGACAACGCTGAGTGCGGAGGTGTTGGAGGCGCGCAAGGCACTTGCTGCGAAACTGAAACAAGAACTGATGCACTGATGATTGCTCGATCTGTGACACGCTGATCAAACCGCAATAAAACAAGCAACGAAGTGGGGGCTGAAGTTGGTAAATAAGGGTGAACGAGTGGTTATAGTACGTATAAACTTTTTACGACAATGCGTATCGCCTCATACAACATAAAATAGCATATGATAGGAGCATTTTTCGGCATAAAAAAGAAGAGTCTTTGCACAAGTTTTGAATAAAGTTTTGCATAAATTCGATGGCCAAAAATGACTGAACCACTAAAAGCATAAAATAACGCATACAAACCTTGATGAAAAACATCGTGCATTTTTAAAACCATCAACATTTAACTGAAATCAATCGGCAGATCAATCAATGAGTGTGGGAAAAAAATTTAGCTGTAAACTCTCCTGCAGAATTCATCATTTTATTGCTTCTCACTGGGAAAATTGGCCCACTTTAACATACCGGAATGGAGCTGCAATGTATTTGGCATGATCACACAGGAATGTACATTGCAGCTGCAAAGCAACATTTCTATGCAATAATGTGTGCGTTGCTGCATAAAAACGGACAATACAGTAATGCCACTTCTTATTCTCCATTGTCAATACTGCTGATATGCAGGCGAATTAGTGACCATTGACGGGTTTCCGACGAAGACCCCTGACGGATTCATGGGGTCCTGGAACCCAGTGGGCGGTACATTGTGCTGCTGTTGCTGGTGTTGTTGTTCATACTGTGCATAGTAGCCGCCCGGTTGTAAGTTGTCCATGTTGCTCTCCAATATGCCAGAGGCCTGTTTCTCTTGGAGGTACTGCTTGGCGGACAGCACAATTGACAGGAACCAGCCGTTCAATGCGACTCCGATGAATAATCCAATCACGAATGTGGTCATGCCAATGCGGATGCCTAGATCAACACAAACTGATTACGTACAGAAACGAATGATGGTAAAGAAACATGTGGATAAAAAACCACAACGATACAACATGTGTAATATGCGAAAACTGCAAGGAAAACTGACTACTAGGAAAAGTGCATTGAAAAAGCAAAAAAAGCTCAGAAAATAATTTAGCCGGGTTTCGTCTGATTTGCTAAAATTGCGCTGCTTTGTTTTCATACGGCTTTGCTAAAATCTGTTTTCATATGGCTTCTTTTCAGCTGTAAAACCGCGCGCACTCAGAACAAGAGTTTTTCTTTCATGGATCACACTGAAAAATAAAAATAATACACATGTAGAAGTAGATGCACATGTTCGCCCTAATGTTTGTGCACTTAATAATGCAAATGCACAAGTTCGTGCACAATTTAGTTCAAATTCGCTACAGTTTTTTAAAAGCAAAAAACAACTGCTCTTTCATTTGTTTTCAGAATACAAAAGTTTATTTTTTCTGCTAAACAAGAATTGTTTGGGGGTGTACGGAACAGAAAACAATGAGTGTACGGGGTTGTGAATCGATAAGTGCACGAACATGTGCACTTGCACGAACATGTGCATCTTCATGTGCATTGTTTTTTGCATGATCTCCCAGAGAAAGCAGACCGTAGCGAATGTCGGCCGGAGCACCGGTGACTGCCCTGATCACGTCTGGCCCGACCAGCAGTATCCAAACGATCAGTGACACATCAATGATGATCGCTAACGTCTGACACGAAATTGAACAACACATCGCATATCGCAAACGTTTTTCGTCTTGAATTGAAATTATACGTTCTAAATGGCCGTGTGTGTCAAAAAGATGGCGGTTCATATGAGGTCACGCTGGAGAAAGTTCACCTTTTCGCAGCCTTTTTGGCGTGCCCATGAGAATGGGCATGAAGGTGGGCATGATAAAAGCAAGATATTGCGCAACAAACACAGTTTTCACCGAATAAACCACTGCGGGCCACAGGAACGCGGGCGCCTGCCTTCGGATGCCAAGAATGCTGCAAGCGCCGATGGCGATGCCAACCAGCGACCATATTGGTACGACCCAGATGCGGTGCCCAATGAAACTGGCCAGCAACGCCAGCACGTTTTCGACCACTCGGATCACACCGATGATCAGCGTGCCTTTCTGCGGTTGCAAAAATTACCTAATTATCTAAAAATGCGGGAGACGCATATAAAAGGAGGAATATGGCCTTGTGTAAGCAGTGAAAGACTTGGCTCGACAACGCTTTTCAAGTCTCTGATGTGGTACACACGGATACAAGTACATGAGAGTCATATTTTTGCGCCGCGTTTGTTGTTTAAAAGCTTGCTGAAAAGCGTAAAAACTTTGAAGTTATTTTTCAATTGTCCTCTTTAGTTTAGTCTAAAATCACAACATCATGTGC
>JASANC010005832.1:0-11790 GCA_030248135.1 Theristus sp. LFF4_11 | reverse complement strand
TGCTCACACTCCGCAACCGTTCTTTTTTTGTGGATTTGGATTTTATTGAAACGTGTTTCTTTTGAATGAGTGTGAATTTCCAGCACCGTTTTCATGCAAAAAATAAACTCAAAGGGTTGGAGAACTGCGAAATTCAATTTTTTTATTCAACAGCTCAAAATGCATTTTTTACTGACGACGACGACGACGACGTCGTCGCTTAATTTTTACGTGTGAACTGAAAGACAAAAGCCTGAAATGAGTGCGCTGTGTAGCCAGCTGAAGGGGGTTTCATTCCTAGCTGACCGATCGACATGCGTCCGCAATTAAAAAAATGCGTTCCGACTTCGCGGACGACGACGACACGACGACGACTTTGCTTTCATTTTTCATTTTTTTCGTTTTCAAGTTGTTTTCACAAACCCCCACCCCTCACTTCCACATATACATGTGCAACACGTGGTTTTTTCTGCTTTCTCTTTAACCGCGAGCGGAGAATGGAAACGCGGCGAAATGAAATTGTGATACCGGGCGCTGTAGATTTGAGTTCAATGAGAAACATACCTTCAACCGTTGCACGGAGAGCGGAGAAAAAAGTACCGGCAGTCGATTTCTGCTAGTTTTCAGCGCCATTTCACCGTTAGTGGCGCCATATCCCAGAGATACATACAGAGAGAGAACAAAAACGAACAAGAAAACATGAGTGAATGAAAAAAAACCGAAGGCTCGCTCGACCTGCAGTACTCGTTGAACGTCAACACGAACGCAACGTCCTGTATGCAGTCGACGGCGACGACGTCCAAGTGACGTGACGAGAACAGTTCGTTCGATGGGGCGACGGCGTAGTGCCAGAGGTTGCGTTCATACGCGCACCGCAGCAGTTCGCTCGTGTTGAACGGAAAGTCGCGGTGCTCTTCGGCGTTCCATGAGCACTGCTCCGGCCGGTAGTACCACATGACGTTCGCGTACAGCGTGCCTGCGCAACGATGATGGAACTAGCGATTGAAAAAACCGGTTTTTTTATTTTCTGTGAAAAAACCGGTTTTATTTTAAAGGGTTTAAAACTGGTTTTTTTACCAGGGCTTTTTTATCGACAATGGTTTTCCAGCTTCAGAACAATGCTCTGGATTTTGCCAAACACACAATTGAGCAAGAAACGCTGGATAAAACCTGTTCTTGTCGGTTTTGTGAACAAAAAAAAACGGTTAAAACCCGGTTTCTTTTCATGAAAAAAACCGGTTTCTTTTTCGTGCCATCCCTAGATGAAACAACGATCGAGTGTCTGGTTTGCAATTTTGCTCGCTTTATTTCGGATTGCGTGCGGCGATAATCGAACGCAAATAAAAACACTAACAAACAAGTGGCGTTTTGACCTTTGCACAAAACGCCGTGCAATGGTGGTCTTCAAAAATGATAGATTCAGTGAATGATTCTTTTCAGCTGCGTAAATTCGTAGATTTTCCGCTCAAAATCGCCTCTAGCCACGTTTTCTCATGTGAAGCACGAGAACCACACCACGCAACTTAGCGCACATTGGAAAACGAATACACCGATTCACCGATTGATATTCTTCAGTTTTTTCCAAAAAAAACCGTCAACTTTTCGGAAAAGCTAGAATGCGACCGTACCGGACTCCGGTTCAACGTAGAAGATGCCGACTTTGGCGACGTATGGTTGACTGCTGCTGCCGTCGTCGCCGCCGCCGCCGCTGCTCACGAGCACGCAGTCGCGTGCGCGAATCTGTTCGTGCGACTCGCGATGCTCGATCGCCGCGTAGCACGCTCGTTTCACCGGACGCGCGTCGTTCTGGAAACGGTTCAGTTTCTACATTACGTCAACGTTGCTGTCGTTCGGTGGTTCGTTCCATTGTCGCCACTGCGCCAATTTGGCGAACGACGACGCGTCAATTCGACTATCCTAACACATTCAATAGGAAGGCTTCAAGGCCCTGGGCTGGCACGCGTGTGCACTGCAGTCTATCATTGTGAGATGGTCTTGTGACAGCAAAGTAAGATACGTTGCAAATGTGCCGAATGTAACATTCATTTACAGTCGCATTCTAAATCATAGAGAATCCGCTGATTCGTTGGTGATCACGTGATGCATATCATCTGTGCAGAAATTGCTGTGGAGGTAGAGTCTGTTTTGCACAGAAAGCATCCATCACGTGATCAGCAACCAATCAGCTGATTCTCCATAATTTAGAGTTAGCCTGCACTGAACTGGCATTACAAACCAATTTGAAGGGTGTATTTGTGTGTTCGTACGGCTGTTTTGAGAGTAGCACGGTTTTAGTTCCAGTTCGCTTGAACCAAAACATGATCGTTTCCGATACGATAACAAATGATCACGATCGGTCATTTCGAAAATCCAAGTCCAAAAATGCCCGCCTTTTCCAAGTTCAAGACCAAAATTCAAAAAGTCTAAGAGCACCATCATTAGCACTGACAGGGGATTCGCAGCAACAAACAGTGCGCAAACCATCGATCCGACCAAAAAACTCACCGAAACGTAGATGTAGCGCTGCGTCGACGCTCCCAACGGCCTCCACGCGCTCGAACAAGAAGACAGAGCGGTCGTTTTCGCGTTCGCGCCACTGCCGCCGCCCGCTGCTGGTCGCCGTTTCGGCGGTGCGCTTCTGTTCTGCTTCCTCGAAGGCGACGACGACGGTTGCTGAGATTGCCGCGGCTTTGGCGACGCCTTCTGCGCTGGTTGCTGGAGTTGCTGCACCTGCGCCGGCCGCTGACGCAGTCGTCTCGGCCGCGGGCGCGTTTGCGCTTCATCGGTTCGTGCTTGTTGGTGGTGTTTCTTCTGCTCTTCTTGTCTCGCTTCGGCGACCAGCAACTTGGACAGTCGCAGACGCGGAATGGCCGGTCGACCAGTTTGCACTGAACTACCGACCACGTCGAAACACCGCTCAACGTTCTCCGCCGAACTGCCGCCAGAATCATTGATGATGGTGCGTTCGAGTCGATTTTGATCGTTGACGCCGTCGCTGTTGTCCGTCGGCCGATCGCTGCGCGGAGCGGAAGCGATCGACTGCTTGAGAACGTGATCAGCGTCACCACAACACTGACGACTGTTCAGCTGCTGTAAACGAGCTCGATGTCGATGGCCGCGGGTCGACTGTCGATGCGCAGCGGAGCCGTCTGCGTTCGAAATGAGACCGCCGGAATGATTATGGCAGTGCACGGCGTTTGTGGCGTCCTGCGATAGCGGCGAGACCAGAGTGGACAACGGATAATCGTCGTCGTCGTCGTCGCCGTGCGTTCGCAGCTGTTCATCACTTGCCGCAACCGTATGCAAAAGTTTCGTTCGTTTTGCGCGTCTCGTTAGTTCACTCGACGACGTCGCGCTGTTGGCGTCGTTGACGGCGCGAAACGTTCGCTTTCGGTTGTTATTGTTGTTGTTGACGTTTTCGGCGGTCGCCACTGTTGATCGGAGTTGCGTTCGCGCGATCAGAAGCGTCGGCTGCTCTTGCGGTTGTCGTTTGTCGTTGAGCGTTTTTCGACGTTGCTGGTGAGTCGCCGACGAGGGAATGTCGATTTGAATCGGTGTCGTCGACGTCGGCGCCGCACTGGCTGGACGACGGCGCACGAGGCCCAATTGTTGCTGCTGCGGTGCAAATGCAGTGCTCGAAAACGCCGGATTGTTGTTGTTGATCGTGCATGACGGCACGCCAACGTCGGCAGCTGGCATCGATGGCGCCACGCTGGCAGACTGCGGCGACGGCTGCACGCAACTGTAGGACGAGGCGCTGCTGGAGCCTGCGTAATAGGAAACGCAGTTATATCTATAGAAACGAAATGAACTAGGTACTATAGAAAGAAAAGTCCCACTCCCACCTGTTCTCATCTCCGAATTACTTAAAGTCTGTGTGTTTGGGTGTTTAAGCAACGGAGACACTACAGTCTATCTCGCTAACATATGCAACTATCTGATACTGTAGCTGATTGGTTGATCATAACAATTCTCAGCGCTGATTGGTTGATCATGAGCAGTTCTCAGCGCTGATTGGTTGGTCATCACGTCATGTTCGCGTCTTGTTGCATATATTTTCCAGATGGACTGTTTTCTCGATTTAAAAAAAAATGTTTTAGAAATTTCAATTCGTTACGACCAATTCGTTTTGTTTGACGAAAAAAACACTAAAATTCCAATCATCCGATCGACCAACCGCCATGCAGAGCGCCGGTGGCGGGCGGCGGCTGAGGTGGCACCATGATACCAGTTGGCAGCACAAACGGCACGTACACGTGACCACTGAATACGGCTGGGATTGGCACCGCTGCAATGTGTGGTGTGCATGTGGATATGGATTTGAGACGTGAAAAAAGAAATGGCAATCATCCAACTGAGCAGCAGCAACAACAACAACAACAACAACAGCTGATTCTGATCAAATAGTTAATTTTCAAAACGCGAACTGCCACATATAAAATACCATATAAATTTCCCGCCATTTTGCACATTCCACTAAGACCAATCTGCTCGCCCGACAACACAGGCAGAAAACAAGAGAGCAAGTCAATTTGGCTGAAAGTGTTGCAACTGCAAGAAAACAAAATAAACATCAGGCGAAGTGCAAAAGCGGACGTTTGTTTTCAAACAAATTTGTTCCACGACTTGGAAATAATGCACTTTTTTGCATTTCACACACACATACACGTCATCAGAGCAAACCAATGACGTGTGGTAGTTTCAAAACGGGCGTGCTGATAAATGGCTGTTCGAAAAAAGGCTATGGTGATTATGGAATTTTAACAAATGATGAAAAACTCCAATTTGAAAAAACGACAACATGCGGTTTTTCACTTGGAAGATAAATAAAATGCTCAGAAACACATACAAAACACAAGGAAATGAAAACTTGTGTGAGAAAACAAGGAAAAATTCAACAACACATGGCTGGTTTTCACGAGCGAATCAGAACAACACAACACAGCGCGACTCGATACGAGCATATGGACAGATTTAAGTAACACTGAATATCTAGCATCTCAATGGACCGAATATATTCACGGAAAAGCGAGAAACACACGAGAAAAGCCGGGAGGGGAGGGGGTAAACAAACTGGAATAACATGTGCGTAAAAGTGAACTGAAACACAGAGACCATCGGATAGAGACCTTTCACGAATATAATTGTTGTTCGTTTATGTACGTGCATCTGGAATTTACAATGTGCTCGAGCAGGTAAAATCAGCGTGATTCTAGAATTTTCCAGATCATCCGTCTCCGTGTCACGTGACGTGAGCAGTTTCGAAACGAAAAGAGAATCCGAAGTTGCATTAGAACTTTACAGCGAGTTTTCAGTGGATTTGCAAATGGGATGGGGCGGAAGAAAGCCAGGAAACATTTTCTTCATCATAAGGTTATATCTTAATCAGCAAGCCAAAACTAAACTGGATGTCGTGGGAAAATTATGTTTTTCAAATTCACCAGTACAGTTCACCAGTATAATTCATGAAATATCACAACTTTTTACATAAAAAACCGCTTTCTTCTTTTGTTCAAAATTTGGGTATCATGAAAACAGTGCGCGCGCAAGTAACAACTCATGCATTGTGCAGAAAGTCGACATGAAATAAATAAAAATGCATCCAAACGGGGACACCCACCAAAATAAGCATTGCTACACAACATGCATAACATGACTGCACCATCTGCTGCATTTCAAACAATCAAAAATGCCTATTTTATGTTGGCATGAATCTGGTTTTTACTTGTCCAGTTCAGCTCAGCCCCCGCATAGGCGTACAACGAATGCTATCATATCACAACATGAAGCACCGGTCAACTCCATTTGTTGTCACTAAGTCACATCGCCATTGCATTTTGACAATGTCAGGTCCGTACAACGAATGTGCCAGCGGTAATTCAACGTTTCAATGCTAAACTACTCTCTTTCTCTACCAATCAATTCTTTTATCTACTCTTTTACAACAGTCACCTAATTTTCACACATTGGCCGATACGTGTTGCGTGTTTCGTACAATATGTGTGTCTTCCATTGTGTGCTCTCATATCAGTTGTTCATCGCCTTGACAATAAAACACAAAAGCATTTGTCTTGTGTTGGCTAATGCCGCCTAACGCCTACAATTAAGGCGTCCGGGCGATTAAGGCGTACAAGGCGTCTGGGCGATCAAGCGATATGGGCGACTCGCTCGCTCGACCCAGTTGGTACCAGTGCCGGTGTACGGTTCGCCTATGACCAAAACCAGTGCGCACTTGAGACGCAGAGATGACGCTGGCTACGTCTGTTGTTTCCACTCTGAAGGCTCAACATGGAAGAGCCCCGTCAGACCAAGTATGAGCTGGTCTGCCTGCAGTCTGGTCAGTGAGTGCCCTGTCATGCCAGGTGGCAGATGGTCTGGAGTTTGGTACGTTGACACGTGTGAAACCACTGTCACGCACAGTGAATCGTCAAGCAACGTCCTCAGTGGCAGATGGAACACACGTTGCTCCACAACAATAACAACCAAGAAAACAATACACGGCGCAAAAATATCATTATTAATACCATGGTGCTGATTTTCAACATTTGAACATCTAAAAACACTATCATATACTGAAAACTGAAAGCGGTATTGGTTCAGTTGTGAACAGAAAAGTTGACACAAACCAAAAAAATATTGGAACTCCCAGATGCATTTTTAATTCAACAAACGCCGATCAATACATTGCGCATGTATGCACTGTAGATGTACCCATATTTGGTGATGAGTCACAAAAAGCAGTTGACACCAATTTACAACATTGGACAACTAAACCGCAATGCAAATTTTGAAATGCACCACTTGTATCATTTTTGGACAACAACGGGGATGACGCACACACAGCGCACACTCACTTCTATCTCACTTTACATCTGCACTACACTGTAAACAGAATTTTGCAGAGAACTTGTAAAAAACGTCTCAAACAAAAACAACGGTTTTCTAGCTTCCTGAAAAAAACTTCAGATTCATTCATAAAAACTAGCCAATGGACCCGAGCTTAATCAATGCCAAGCTTTTTGGTGAAGTGGCATTGAATTAAAAAGTAAAAACCGTAACGTTTACTGAATAACCAATCTAAAGAAAATTTACCTTGTGCTGCCGTGAAGCCGCCTACAATACAATATTTTTTAATGTATTTAAATAAATAAAAAATGCGAAGTTTATGATTTTGCTATTTTTACCCGTTCACCGTAACCTAAGGCAAGCCTTTTTGTAGGTGAAGTAAAATTGAATAAAAAATGTAAAAATTAACGTTTTTTTCAATTACCCGGTTTAAAAAGCTAATGCTTCTTTTACCCGTTTACCGTAACATAAGCGAAGCCTTTTCTGTAAAGTGAAAATTCGAAGTTTATGATTTTGCTATTTTTACCCTTTCGCTCTAACCTAAGTCAAGCCTTTTTGTTAGTGAAGTAAAGCTGAATAAAAAGTATAAAAATGTACGTTTTTTCAATTACCCGTTTTAAAAAGCTAATGTTTCAATTACCCGTTTATCCTAACATAAGCGAAGCCTTTTTTGTAAAGTGAAAATGCGAAGTTTATGATTTTGCTATTTTTACCCGTTCACCCCAACCTAAGTCAAGCCTTTTTGTAAGTGAAGTAAGATCGAATAAAAAGTATAAAAACTAACGTTTTTTCAATTACCCGTTTCAAAAAGCTAAAGCTTCTCTTACCCGTTTACCTTGACATAAGCGAAGCCTTTTTTGTAAAGTGAAAATGCGAAATTTTATGATTTTGCTATTTTTACCCGTTCACCCTAACCTAAGTCAAGCCTTTTTGTAAGTGAAGTAAGATCGATTTTACCCGTTTACCTAAGCCAAGCATTTTTTGTAAAGTGAAAATGCGAAGTTTATGATTTTGCTATTTTTACACGTTCACCCTAACCTAAGTCAATCCTTTTTGTAAGTTAAGTAAAATTGAATAAAAATATAAAATTAAACATTTTTTTCAAGTACCCGTTTTAAAAAGCTAATGCCTGTTTTACCCGTTTACCCTAACATAAGTCAAGCCTTTTTTGTAAAATGAAAATGAATAGAAGAAACAATAAAGTGACGTTTTTTAACTCTCGTTTTACAGTCATTGGTTCTTTTTACCCGTTTACCCTAACATAACCCAAGCCTGCAAAGTAAAAAAAGCGAACAAATAAATAAATAAATAAATAAAAAATGACTGGTAAATACCATTGCGACCCAATTAAAAAAACTAACTTTTTTCAAAGACGGTTTTGTTACATCTTTCGCAGTCGCTCGTCAAGTTTAGCAGCAACAATTGCCATGTGCCCATCGTGCGTTGCGTTGAAATTATCGCTCATAATCATGGAGTATTAATTTGAAAACCGTGGTATCATGATGACTTTCAACTGTGAAGAGCGGCGTTTTGTGTAAACAACTTTAAGTGATATTAAAAATAGATTGAGATTGAGATTGATGTGAAGCTTTCTTAAATAGCAAAAATACCAAAAATAGCAAAAAATGGGCGCCAATTCAAAAGTGTGACGGACAGACAGACAAATTGTAAATTTAGTAGTAATAGATTGCCAGTCTTAAAAAACCTTGATAGAAAAGGGTTACCTTTTTACCCCCATTAAACCCCCCCACCATTAATCCCCCCACCAATAATCCCCCCCACCAATAAACCCCCCCCCCTAAAAGTCGCTGACGTATTAATCTTCCATGGGGGTATATTGGGGGTAATACGGCATATCTAAAAATCCATTCCTGCCACCCCAGTCACATGCTCTGGCAAATTCGTTAGTTTCCGACCGAGAGCGCAGCGAATGCAAAAAAAACACATGAACCTTGAAAGCGCATAAATATCCACATTGCGTCTGCGTCTGCTCAATTTTATCATCAGTGATTGTGACGTTGAAGGCTGGGAGGGGGGGGGGGGGGTGCAGTCATGATTTCTCAAAAAGAAAAACTTCAGGTTTATTCATTTTACAATTACAAAAAAAATTCAAAGCCAAAATTGTGCTTTTGCAAGGTATAAAAAAGATATGGAGGTCTTCTAAAAAAACATATAGGTTTTTGGGTTTTTTCCAGTTTGTTGGCCTCATGCTATTTTGCTACATTTAACGCAAAACAGACCATTATGCAGCCGACCAGTGCGTTCATTTGCTTCTCGCATTTCTATTTTCAATGAAACAACAGCTTCAAAAAATACGATACAAGAGGTTTAGTAGAAACAGAAACGCTTCCAGTGGCGTGTAACTGCAGTATACGTACGATGTGTGTCAATAATGCACCATAAACGTAATATGTATTTGCTTTTAAAAATTGGTGAAAATGAGACTAATATTGTAGATTTATTCAAACGTGTCCTGACTAAAATGACGTCATACGCTCGTTTGTCAAAGTACAAGCACTAAAATGTCAGTTTGGTGTGACTGATTCGACATTCACCATTTGTTTACGGGAAGAAATCGGCTAAACGGAAAGTCTGGTTTCCTGTGAACGGCAAGCGCATGTTTGGCGGCACATGACGTCATTTCAGTGGGACACGTTTAAAAAAATAGGTCATAATAATGCTAGGACTGCACAAAACAGTGATTAGATTCAATTGGACTTAAAATATGAGCCCCCCCCGTATCTAACTACACGCTATCCAGAAAATTTAAATCTACCCAAAAAACTTTATGTACAAAATCTAAAAAATTTCAAGTGGCGGAGTGAAAAGTGAAAAAGGCATGACAGAAATGAATGACGTCGGCGTGAAGCATTCTTTTCACGAACTTACTCCTACTTATTTTGAAAGTGGCTGCAATTGGCCAATATCATTGTCATAGGGTTATGGTCAGGTCTGAAACTCAGGGACCGGAGCGGCTCTGAAACCGGACTTTGAATGGTCTAAACCACGGACCGGAATTCCGCACGGAGGTGACGGTTCTTGTCCCGCCCATGGGTGATCAGATTTGGCGATGTTGGGTCAGTCAGTTAAACAATGCTCTTGTGACATGTGCATGGATCACTGTTTCTGCTGGGCTCGGGTTCGCGTCGACTTCACAAAAAAGTTTTTCCACTAACACATGACGTTCGATGAAATATGTGTCTGCGGAGAAAACGCAGGCGGCGGAAAGATCGATCCTGCCAATGGGGGCGGAACGCACGGAAACGTCGGCAACTGGCTTTGAGGCTGCTGATGCTGCTGAAAATTGTGCTCGAAACCGCAATGTTGTTGGGCTTGTTGCGGTTGCATGGATGCTGGAGACAGAATTGTCGGCGTTACTGGTGGTGTTACCTGAAAAGAGAAAAAAGATTAATGTTTATGATTTCTCCGTTCAAATTACCATCTCAATCAACTGACACTCAATGTGCGACACATGAAATTCAACTAACGCATCCCCTACTTCGAGCATCACACCTGTCGTCTTCCCTCCCCAGTGGCTCTGCCTTTTCTTGCCCTTTTTCGCAGATTGCGGTCGAGCAAACGAAACAAACAAACGTCTGATAAACCCGGAAAATCCAAAAAAAGAAAAGAAGCGCACTTGACTTGAAATGGTTTTCGCGCATAAATGTGAAACATCAATTACCATTGGATGCACGTGACCAGGACCAGCGGACGTGACCAATGAATGGCCGGAACTGCCAGACAGCTGACCAATGAGAAAAGAGCGCGACCATGATGCTGTCACGTGATTGATGAATTCTTGCTCAGAAATGCATCGTTGCTGCGTCTGCTGATTTGCGGTATTCGTATTACGCAATGCGTCCTCATTGTTATTATCATTGTGTTGCATTGTTGTGGATTTATCGTTGTGGAATAAATTCAGTGGCAACTTTCAATCAGGAGCAGCGCGGCTCGAGCGCTTCGTCCTGGTAAAAAAATGACTTTTGGGTTTCATTCATGTTGTGATGCGCTTTCAATTCATGGTGTATGCTTAATATTCGCATTTTGTGCGTTATTCCTTTTTGTTGTTTGTATTGTTTTGATCCAACGACGCTCCCGATGCCGGGCAATCATCCTCTCAACCAAAGTTGGTTTTGGACGTCACATACAAGAAAGAAACAACAAATGAATTTGCCAAAATAATGTAGCTCACATTTATCGGTTTTGTAAACAACGTGTTTTTCAAAAATTGTTCAAATCACTCAGAAAAGGGAAAGCACACACATACGCGCACCGCGTGAGTCTGCGCGCAACTTTCTGTTTTTCAGTCAACTTCGCAGGATTACTCTGCTGGCAGCCACATAGCGCTGTCTCTGTGTCCTCAGGAACAAAGGTTGTGTGTGTGGTGCGTGTCTGCACGCTGATACTGAATTTTATCGATTTAAAACTTTTTAGCTGGCTTTCTTTTTTTCCGATAACACTGTGCCTGTGCAGCTCAGCAAAAGTGGGTCTTTCAAGCAGTGTGTGCACTAACATGTTTTTATCTGAAAAACGCTCAAACAGCAACAATTCTAACACAGTTGAAACAGTTTTCGTCGGAAAACGTTAATAATTGTTTTAAAACTTGTTCCGAGGCCTAATGACATGAAGCACAAAAAGTTAAGAATATGCAAAGTGCAACACAAGAATAGTTTTTTAGAGCCTTGACATTGGTGTCGATTTCGTGAGAGAATTTTTAAGTATAAAAAAATAAAACGGTCAGCAATCAGCATTCATATTGCATGCCACATTCACCAAAACGCACGTTTGTGAATAAATCAATAACACAAAGTGGTATGCGGTGCCTGTGATGGTAAAAGGGCTGGCATGTGTGTGTGTGTGTGTGTGCAACTTTTGAAGCTGCAAGGCTAAACAAACAAAAACGCACACACGTTTGCTTACGGTGGAAATACGACACGTTGCACAATCATGCAGAAAAATAGTGTA